>LUCG01234744.1:0-10126 GCA_001633085.1 Carthamus tinctorius
AGATGTGTGGCTGAGATTGCTCCTCGTTTTTTCTTAAATTAACATGGTTCTCGTATGAACCTCCATATATGTGTATATATATATATTATGAAAAAGGACCATGAATAATAAATTGATTGTAAGTATAGTAGTTTGGCATGTGATGAGTCCATATGGTGGTCACAAGGGACTTGGGATCTCAAGACATGCATCACACTCATCAATTCATAGCATGGGATGATCATAAAGCAACAAAAACACAAGGGCATGGGCTCCCCCCTTATATATATTTTGCTACATTGTGGTCACCCTTTTTGATTTAATCTTTCACTTTGTAACAGGACTTTGTCATAATAGCATGTGAAACCAACATGTATTAGACCATAAGTATTATTCTTTTTATTAATACTTTAATATGATATTATAGATGCTCCTAACAACTTTTGATTAGTATTTCAACATTTTAAATAATCTACAATGTTTATAATGATAAAGAAAGGATGAATTCCCCGTATCAAATTAAACCAACCCTATCGATATCTTTTCGTGAAGATCTTGACACCAAATCCGAGAAGACGAAAAATGCATCTTATCTTTATGAACCGTGTTTTTAAATAAAAAAAATATATATGATGAAGATTTGGTTTTGTTATCTTTTTTTGTGAAATTAATTGGTAATCTTTATGTAGCAAAGAAGGCAAGAATTGGTTTTGATTTTTGAACATGATGTGTTTGACTCAACAATTTCAAGATTAAGTTTTCAGAGGATCTTAGGTGAATGTGCACAAACATGTGCATTGCCCTTGTGCTACACTTGACCTACAACCATAAAATCTTTTTACTTATTTATATATTAATCATGATGAATTGTATCTTATAATATATTTTTTTTCAAGTTATATTTTAGGTAATACATGAATAAAATATTTGATTTTTAGAATTCGGGATTAATTTAAAGATATTAGGAATAAGTCGTGTAAGCAACCTTTTTATATCTGAAAAATAACAAAACTTTTGCCATAAAAATGGAAGGAGTTAACCCCAATGGGGCAGCCTACTGGTTAAGGCTTGGTGTTGGGGAAAAACCCACCCAAGTTCGAATCTGGGGTGAGCAACCAGGGGCCNCAAGGATGTAGCTTGGGCAAACCCAGGTGAACCTTATCAAAAAAAAATGGAAGGAGTTAGAAAAAAACACAAAGCGTTTTCGTTTTTTGGATGACTAAGTTCTTGAATGTTTTTCTAATAAATAAATTATTAAACCTACCGCAATCAGATAAACAAGAAGTCCTTGAACAACTAAAAACCTAAGGGGGCGTTTGGTTCATAGAACGTTTTATAAAGGAATGAAATTTGTCAAAGGAATTTGACCTTGAAAAAATTGAAATGGACCTTGACCTTTTATGACGGTGGTGGTCGACAATGGTTCTGATCAGTTGTGGTCGGTTGTGGTTCAGATCAACAGTGGTTAATGACGGTGGGGTCGGTGGTGGTTCAAAATTGATGGTGGTCGAGGTGGTTTAGAATGGTGGTGATCGGCGGGTTCACATAAGTGTTTGCTGGTTGTGGTTCAGAATGGTGGTGGCAGACGGTGGTTTAGAATGGTCGTGGTTAGTGGGGTTCAGATCGATGGTGGTCAACGGTAGTTCAGATGGAAGCTATATGGGTCTAATCAAGCAGAAAAGACGGATAATTATGTTTTTGAGAAAATTGGATGGAATGCAATTGAATTCATTCTCAATTGTAATAGAATGACGAAATCCATGGATGGTGGAATGTGTGGAATCTGATTCCACTCCATTAGATAAACCAAACGATTGAATAAAATCTGATCAACGGAATTCATCATTTCAATTCCTCCAAATTCCATCGAAATCCTACAAACCAAATGTCGGTTAAAAGAACACAATGAAATTTTATATTTTGAGCAATTAAACAATTTTTTAATAAATAAACCTTGGAACTTATAATACAAAAGAAGTATGCCATTTAACTCAGGTTATCCGCTGTCGACCCATTGCAACCCACACTACCCAACTGCCACATCAGCTTTCCACTATTTTACCCAAAACTACCCAACCCATCCACTGTCGACCCACTACAACCCACTCCATAAAAAAAATATTTATTATTAACTTTATTATAGAGAGAGAGGGGGGGGGGGTAGTTCGGGTTCAGGAAACCGATGGGCTACTACCCACCAACACCCACGGTGGTGTTCATTTCAGGTACCCAATGGGTAGGTGGTACCCAGGTACTACCCCAAGCAACCACAGTGGATGACCTCACAATATGTAAACAAATCAGTAATAAAAGTATAAAGAACCAACAAAATAAAAGGAGTGTTCCATTTTTTTTGTCATTATTTATTTGATTCAAATAACATGTTCGTTATGATCTCATGATTTTAATTTGAATCTAAAAGTTGAGAAATTAGTAGCTTCTCCTATAATTGTCATTTGAAAATAACAATGGCTAATGGAAATTTTACATAATCATTAGTTTATGGTATTTCCTTACCAAGTTGTTGATACATATTTATTAAAAAAAAATATTTTCCTTTTACAAATGTAAGAAAATACTCGTTTATCAAATATCCGGTTCATTTGTTTCAAATAGGGGTGTGCAAAACTCGAAGGACCCAAAATTCGAACCCGAAGCAAACCGAAATCCGAAACCTAAAGTTTGGGGCTTTGTTTTCATATCCAATATCCGATCGGGTTTTTAGTTTTTCACTTGAACCAGACCGACCCGCCCGATGCACACTCCTAGTTTCAAAATGTGAAGTTGAAAACGAGGTGGAAATGTAAATAAAAAATTATTAATAATATCTAATTTAATACAATTAAGAAACTTGGAAACGAGGTGGAAAATTCACTCCCATTTCCCAGAAACTAACGAGTCTTCACTTGTTCTAAAAGTAGAAGTTTACATCAAGTAATTATTGTTCATCTCATCACGACAAAACTTTAGTAGTTTTCAGTAAAACATTTTTCAAAGAATTTCATGAATTTCTTTTGTAGATTTATTCATCTAGTCTTATTATTGCTTAATGTTGTCATAAAAACTTAATATTTCATAACGATAAAAACATGTTAGGCTCGTTCAACTTTATTCCAACAACATATTGTAATGCTTCTATATAAGACACAAAATCATTAAGGATTGTTTGGTTGGGTTTCCTTTAAGTCATGTATGAATAAAGTTTGTCTGTATAGATTTGATAAATGAGCGCATTTTTTAATTGGGAGGAATAAGTTTGGAAAGAGCTTGAACCTAAAGTTGTCCTAGAAACATACTGATTAAGCGACTTTCTATATCATTAAGATACTAACAATCACGTATAGCTGTTTGAATAAGCCACGATCCTATTAAGTTCGTTCATTAGACTACTAACAAACAACCCTTTAATCTTATGAACTTGAAAGTTTGATTTAACATTAAATTAAATAGGTCGCAATCGTCCTACATATCATTTTGTAGCGTCTCTTAAGCCTTCAACTTGTGATTATTTTTGAACAATTTTTTTGGGCAATCAATTTTGCATGTCAATAATATAGGTTGTATCTAAGCATCCACTTTGCATGATCTGTAAATACGATTTATTATGAAACTAAAGTAACCAAATACTTAGGCCATGAGTACCCCATGCAGGTACTCATGCGGGATGTGAAGGGCATGGAAGGGCTGTGATACGGGAGCATGCGGGTACCTGGCGCGGGCTCGGATGAGGGCCCCCAAACCCTCAGCTACCCGCTCTCTCACTCTCCTTCTCTCTCTCTTTTGAAATATATATAATTAAAAAGAAAAGATTAAGGTGACGTTTGGTTCGCAAAATGTTTTTGGATGAAATGGAATCTGTCAAAGGAATTTGACTTCGAAGGAATTGGAATGAAATGTTGTCAGGTTTGACCACCTGTTTGGTTGACAGAATTGGAATGAAATGTTGCCAGATTTGACCACTTGTTTGGTTGACAAAATTAAAATGAAATATGTTAAAGGAATTGGAATCTGTCTGTTTGGTTCACATAATTTTACTTTGGAATTGCAATGAAATTTTGGTAAATGACTAAAATACCCTTTTGATAAATTTATTTGTTAAAACACAAAATGATTATATAAATATTCATTAATTACTTTATTTTTTTAATAAAAATAATTTAATTATTAAATAATTTAAGAAAATAGTTATTAAATAATGTNTTAATATTAATAATAATAAATATTAATAAATAAAATAATACAAATCAAGGGTATATCTGACATTTTGGAAAAACTGAATTCCATTACATCAGAATACTTGGTAGTTGCTAGGGAATGTTGAATTCATTTATTTGTAGAATTTGATGGAATTCAAATATTCCTTCTGTCGAAAAAAATGAACCAAACAAAGGAACGAAATCTGGTCAATAGAATTCAACATTCCAATTCCATCAAATTTCTTCAAGATCTGCGAACCAAATGCCACCTAAGGGTGTTCGGGCTTGTGGGTAATGGTATTGAGGGCTAGTGGGTAAAGCTGATGTGTCGCCAATATGGCCTCACTTGTGGGTTGCGCTACCGAATGCCTTATAAAGAGAGTTTGAAATACAAATTATAGATATCTTACAAGCAATGTAAATCAATCTTTCAAAGTTCATGTAACTTGGAGAGTATTTAGTTCTATAAATATCTCAGATTGCTTTCTTAATCTAAAAATGAATGAACCATGATCATTTTCCATAAATAATTTAATTATTTCCTAAGATAAATATTAATTTCCATGGTTTGTATATGAAACTTGGGATGAGATCGAGACTAGACCGGTACGAACTGGTTGGTACCGAAAATATTTGTGACTAAAAAGTAGGGCCGAAAACCGAACCGCATATACCAGTTCGGTTTCAGTTTCGGGACAGGAAAATCGGTATTAGGACCACTTAGGACCGAAAATATGAAAATGTATCAAATGGTACCTAAACCATTCGCAAGCTAAAATACCTTCATAATGTTTTAAATGTGTTTCAAAAGTAGTCCTAAACAATCAAAAGTTCAATAATGTGGAGGTATCGATTTTTAGATGGTTATGGAGGGGAATTGATTTTTTGGATACGTGTGGAAAAAGTTTGGGTAGTTTAGACTTAGGAAATGATATATCATATATCTTAATTAGAAAAAAATAAGGTTAGTTTATTTAGGAGAGAATAAGGAATTTTTAAAAATAAAATGTTTCTTTATATTCCGGTTCAGTTTCGGGTTTTTCGGGAAAATCCCGGTACCAAATCCTGAATAACGGTTTTGTCGAATACTTGGAACCAAAAACCGGACTGAATACATAGTAGCAGTTCGGGAAAATGGTCCTCAAGACTCATCCCTATATGAAACTCCCTTGTCATTGTAATATATTACTCAAGTATTAAGGCTCTGGGATTATATAAGTAGATAACCATCTAAAACATTTTAACATGTAAATTGAAATTCATGGATGGTCTTGGAACTAAAAAGATGAAAAACTGAAAATCTAGAAAACGTACACAACCAAATTGGCAAGATTTCCTGAAGAAGAAAAAATATAACAATTCTAATTTAACAAGCAAAAAAGAGGTTAAAGTTGTACGGTACGAACCCATAGATGGACCGATGACGCTCCATTGTAATGTCAGTGATTTGAACCCAAGCTGTCTAAAGGGGTTACAAGTTGGTGCAGCCCAGATTCGAGTTATACAGGCACCCTTTTGCCACGGTAACGCTCAAAGATCTGTGTAGATAAAACCAAGTAATTGTAGTTTTAATCAGTAAACATTCGAAATTAAATGCAAGGACAGAATTAAAACATATAGTATTACACTTCAATATAGTACCAAATCCAAAATCTAAATCATTTATGTTAAGGAAATTACGAAGCATAAATCCGGAAATAATATGTAGGATCAAAATGGGTTACGTTTTGTTGCTAAAGGGTTAGACGGATAAACTTCAAAATTTTGAACTAAAAAGGGAACAGTTCGAAAGATTCTAATTCAAGGAATGTGAATCTCACTATCAATTACCTCAATTAAGTTAAAGGGGGCAAGTAGATGCAATTAAATACACAGGATAAATGTTATTGGTTGAACTGAAAATCTATGGTTATGGTTGAGGTCTTGAGTGGACGAGGGAAGTTCAGTAGTTATCGTCTTCAACAAACTAAAGGGAGCGTTTGGTCAGGTAGAGGAATGAAAATGGAAATAATTTTTTTTTTGATAAGGTTCACCTGGGTTTGCCCACGCTACATCCTTGGTAATTTTTACCGAGAGCTAAAGCCNGCCTTAACCAGTAGGCTGCCCCATTGGGGTTAATGGAAATAATTTTTCGTTCCCCCCCAATCTAATCAGGAGTGAAAACTTGGGCTTATGGGGGAATGTACCATTGTATTTATAAAACCAAACAGTTTCTTTTATTATCATTCCGATTAATTATTGTTTAATACTTAAACACCCCCTAAAGGTTGTAAATTGTAATCGCATAGGCAATATACAACAAATTGAAACTTTTACTAACACGTAACAGAATAAGCTCTCTTTTGAATTGCTGAAATTATCTTAAGCAAGTTAGTTATGGTTCCCACTAGTGTTTAAACCATGAGATGTCTGAAATCTACTATTCCATGGCATGAATTTGGATACGGATCAAAATCAATTAGAAATGAAGTAAAAAGGTTTTAATCTCAATTCCAAACTCCATGACCCAAAGACTACCTTTCTGTTAATTCGCAAACCAATTTCCAGAAAAACCAACTATTTCCTGATCAAGGCTTTCTTAAGTCTCAAAGTAAATAAGGAGTGATCCTTATTTATAGGAAATGGTTGCAGGATAACCAAATAGAAAGGAGGATACTTCAACCGAAAAAGATCAATACTCGTTAGGGCAGAAAAGCATACCGATCTAATGTAAGGTTGTCGAAACACCCAACCGATAATAGGTATCTTCTGCACAAAAACTGATAGCGTGGGCCAGAAGCCACTGCATAAAGTGCATCATAAGTAACTAACTGCAAGTCCTATGAGCAAAATCAAAGTAATCACCTCACGAAAATTATATAAAGCAAACCTGAAGAGGATAATGAATCCATAAGCCTCTGCAGCCATTCCTATTACAGGCCACCCAATGATGACAAAGAAGAAGCCAATACCAAAAGAAATTGTGCCCTGTTCATGCAGTGAAGCAAAAGGCTAAATGGAATTGGAAAAGAATACGACAGCACACAAACATGATATTATGAAAGGAAGGACAGAGAGTAAGTTAGTATTTGAAAACCTTAAAGTTGCTGCGCTTCATGAAAAATTGCAACGAGGGCTTGATTCCGATGGTCATTATCACTCCTGAGATGAATAGGATCTGATTCAGTACCAAACCAAATTGACCCATTGTCAGTAATTGTCAACTTATGATCACCAATAAGCAAAACATGAAAATAGAATAAGAAGTGATCAGAAAAATCAGAATAGTACTGAAAGACACCAACATTTCCAATCGCAAGTAGCCCCTTGTCGAAGAAGAAAATGATTCCCAAAAACGAGAAGAAGACGCCAAATCCAGTCAATCCCAGTCCAATTTCTGTTTCATTGCAAGAAAGAACTGCTTAGTGGGCAGATATTTCCGAAAAAAAATATCAATAAACTCGCACAAAATAAAGCTGACTAATGTCATTAATACATCCTAGTGAAAGATGAAAAGGTGGCGATATATTTACAATAAAAATGAGCTGCATTAGAGTATTGATAGTAAAAACACAAAAATTGAAACCTGAACTATGTACCATTTGGGACATTAGTCACATTACTTATTTAGCTTAGTTTCAAAAGGTAATTGATTGTCTACTGAGATGTTCCAATAACAAAATTGGAAACCCTGTAATCACCGATTCAGTTACAACAAGGCATTATCCTTAGAGAAGCTTCTCAGTACTCAGAACAAATACAAAAAGTTCATCTGTTACCAAAAATCCATGTTACCATTATTACTCAGTATGTTATACTCTCTTTGTCCCCATGAAAATTCTAACAATGTTCATTTGGACAACCCATACTAGTTGCACATTTCTTATGTGGTAAAAATTCAAACTAAAGTTATCTTGTTAATTGCCATAATTAGAACTTATTTATGGGGTACATTTAGTTGCACATTACTTAGACATGAGAGTAATAGTCTAACATTTTAATAAAACTATGTGCCCTTTTTATTGGTCTGAGAGAGACAGAGAGAAGAAATCTTGATGTATGTGAATGCTTTTGTCAGCAGTTCTGTGAAAAAAAAATGACTATCATTGGTTGGACAAAAAACATAACAAAGAATAGTTTGAAGCACCAGTTTTCATAAGCAGGAAGGCTAATCAAATCTATGTGACAAGATGTTTGGAAATGGAATGTATGAACCTCAAATTTAAGAAGTTTCCAATCTCTAACTGAGCCAGCAAAAGTGCAAATGTACAATCTCAAACGTATTGGTTGTAAAGAGCAATCAAGGCAAGGGTTCAGCCTTCAGAGAGCTCATCCAAAGGACCTCAAAATGTCCGAGATCAAGCAATAACGATACAGATCTAGTACCCCCAAGAGCCAGACACTTGCTTCACAACATGTATCAATCGTAAGCTATGTGTAACCAAGGCCAGACATTGCTAGTGGCCTTAATCAATGATCATTATGTGTTTACAGCTCCATCTTTTGCCGTTTGTGCTAAATATCAAATTTCAAACACCGATCTTTAAACGACCTCAGGCCTTCAAGCTATACATGATTTATAGCATCATTGTTGGCAATAATAATACTGGGAGTTGATACGATAAAATGCGAATCAGTACGAAAAAAAAAATGCAGTCATCTTCATCATTTTTTTGTAATTACCAGAGGTGTCCAAAAATTTAGTATAGAAGTTATAAATTAAGCAATATTTGCCCCAACATAAAATTACAAATGAATTTATAATTCGCATCGATATCTCTATTTTCCTGCAACTACCGTTGGTACCAAATGATTTGCATACTTATCAACAGAAGGTTTCAATTACTAATAACTACATGTTTAACTCCATCATAGTTAAATTCATCTATGCTAATGCTATCAATTAGGGATGGTATACATCACAGTACTACATTTTTGGGGGATTGGGGGGAGCATATAAGAAGAAGCTGTTGAAAACTCACTTTTCCAGTCGTTCATCTCCAAACCAACCATCCTGTCTATTCAGAAGAAATTCTCCAACTACCAGATCAAACGATTTCCGTAGACTGAACCACACCTGAAATCAGACGAACTTAATCAATTTCAATCCAAAACAAAACACAACGTTCTATCGATTTAGGGTTTATATACGCAAAATTAAGATCAAGTAAAATTAATTTAGGGTTTATAAAGCTTACACCATCTTATTTACAATCACCGATCTAATAAACAAAAGCGGATGCCAAATTTTTCGAAAAACCGTTACCAGTATAATAAGGAGAACATGATGATGTACAATTTGGATTGTGTAAGTGCGGAATTTCGTAGAGAGATGATGAACCTGTTTCGAAGAAGAAGAAGAAGAAGAAGCACAGAGATACGACTATGGCGGATTACTGCGTGGTACGGATTGGGGGAATCGATCGTTGCTCGAGGTGTTAGTTTTTCAAATTTAAGGTTAACAACAGTTTTAGTCCCTGTACTTTTTCAACTTCTTTCAGATACGGAACCGTAGTTCTTTCAGACCGTCCCCGTCTCCGAACCCGAAACCTGAAATCTGTCCCGTCCCCGCCCCGTTCCTCATCGGGGATCTTATTAGGGTGTCCCGTTGGGGCTACGACTTACCACGGCGGACCCTGCCTCGTTCCCCGTTTTTGCCTCGAAACCTGAAATCGCTAGGTAACGGTTATCGAAATCTAAACGCAATATGTGGCTAAAAATGAAGATGCATGCTGGAAAATAGGGAAGAAACGACAGGCGGCGATGGTCACTAGTCAGACGACGTCGACTGTGAGGGCCTGAGGGGTGAGTGTTGGGCTCTTGGCTCATTGAAATGAAATGGGGAAGTGAATTGGGATCCCTAAGTCCTAATGTGTAATTGTAATTCTGAAGCTGAAAGAAACGACGCCGTACATAATTATATATATAATATAATATCAGGGTAGGGCAGGGCCGGGAGGGGCGGGTTCCCC
>LUCG01234812.1:0-13677 GCA_001633085.1 Carthamus tinctorius
GGTTACGGTGGACGTGATCACGGAGGATTGACGCGATTCATGGAAGGGTGAAGATTATTAAAGGAGAGGACCCGGTCAAAGCCGCCTTTATTGACCGGATGAATGGGGGAGATCACTTCTCTGCTTCACATATTTTTTAGCACTTCTCATTTAAACCTAATACTAGATTATATATTCCTATGTCATACCAAAGACATTATTTATAGAGAGATGAATGAATTATATAATAATATGTTGTTAAAAGGAAGCTTGACTATATCCAAAATCGATTTGACTTCTTAATTTAAGAAGCGAGCTATATCTATCTATCTATCTCTGTTTTTTTTTGGGCTTAAGCCTTTTTCCGGTGTTCGACCCACACACACAACACCACAACACAACACACTCTCCCCCNCCTTTCTCTTCCTCTTCGCATCACTTCTCTTCTCTCTGATTCTCTCCACCACACACCACCCCCCCACGCCCACGCATAAAATCATCTCACGCCATCGCTCTCCTTCTTCTGATCATCGCTGCTAATTGCTTTTATCAAGATCGCAGATCGGACCTCTTAATCTCTAGATCCGAATTACCTATCTATCTAGGGTAATAACCATTCCTCCCTCTCTACATCTTTTCCGATTTTCTGTTATTTTTTTCTTCTTTTCAAATTGTATATTTTATTGTTCTTCTCTTACACTTCTGGTTAAATTCGAGTTGAAATTTAGGGTTTGGTAAGGCTCGAAGGTCTGATAATGGTTGTAAAGGAAGTATCTTTGCTTTTTCTTGTTTTTTATTTTTTAATTTATTCAAGGCAACGCATATCTATGCATCAAAGCTCGTATCTGAATGGAGATGCATNTTACAACACTTGCATACGTGCCGATGGTATATGTGTTTTTTCAGGCTGAGTATGGCAGGGATGCCATATAAGTCTGAATAACACATAAGAGAGTACGTTATGTATGATGTTACTTTTAATTTGCTAGTCCTGATGACATGGAAGCGAATTGTATTTCTCACATCCCTTCAGCGTCTTGGTTATGTACGTGTGTATGTAAGTCTTATGAATAATCCATTGTGACAGAAGTACGTAGCTTGTGTTTTATATGTCTTCAGCCGATGGTGGATCATGTCTACCACTTTATCCACTGTCGAGTAATAGTATATGCTGGCTGGTTAGTTTTTTTCAAGATCAGAAACTGATATATTTCTTTGTTGTAATCAGTTAGTGTGAAAATGCAGAGTGTTTCTGATTGGCAGTTTCTACCTACTCCTGTTATTTGCAGCCAAACATTATTTAAAATTTTAGTTTCTGTTAGCATCCAGCGTTTAGGAGGAGCCAAACTGATGTGTATTTTGAGTTGAGTTTGCCATGAATGGAAAAATTGGGGATAGGGACCCAACTTATTATGCTCAGACCCTACTCTTCATTTTGTTGTTCATGTATATTTTCCCATGGCATCTACAATTATATGCTAACCAACATGATACTTTAAATAGTTTATATTTCCTTACTCAAGTCACATACTTTGTATATATATATATACATACATACACATACTATTTCTTTTCTAAGCCTCCATTCTAAGTGAGAGACTTCTGAACTGGAGAAGAGCTCATGAAAGTTAAGCGGAGGAGACAAGGTGAGGAGAACTGCAGAAGAACTCATAAACGGCTGGAGGAGACAAGCTTCAGGAGCCAGAGAGAAAAACCCACACATTTTAAACCTGTTAAATGTGATGCTCAAGTGATCTTAGGTGTTCTAGGTGTGCCTTAGGTTATCTTTTAACCCAATTCCTTTCTTTGTAAATTATGTCATGCATCTTTAACAGGTCATCCATAGAGTGTCTACAGCCCGCAGATCATAAGCCCCCACAATATTTATTGTTTCTTCATGTTCTAGATTCCTATTTCCATTTCCAAGACCTCCGTGAATTATTTCAAACCTCTATAGTGTTTCGGGTCGGGTTTAGGGGAAAACCGCAGAGAGGTGAAAAACTGAGGAACACCCTAATAACCGTTCATCTGTATAGTATGCACATGTGCATACACGTAATCTCTCTGGTATGCACATGTGCATAACATGAACACGTACATAGAAAATAGGAAACATCTTCAGTTACTTGTATGTACAAATGCATACCGTATAGTCATAGATGAATAGTTATTAGGGTGTTCAACAGTTTTTCCTTTTTTTGGAGGTTTTCCCCTGAACCTCATTCTTCTACCTGGATACCGGTAAATTATCATGTGAAAAGGCTGTTGCTAATTGTTACCCCCAAATATCTCTCTTAGATCTACCCAAAATGTGTTATGATGGATTCCTTCAAATTTACCTCATGGACATATACAACAATGATATTCATTACCACTTTCCTTATCATTAGTTTGATTAGCATTGTCATGATGAAACAGTTTTATGTACGCTTGAACTGCAGTGCTGTCGCACACTTCATTAATGTGCATGTATGATTAATTGTTCCGATCTCATGGGGGCATGGGAGTAATACCTACCAAATCCTGGTCTTATTTTTTTCCAGGTAGCTCAACCTAAAAGCCAAAATCCACGATTCTAGATTTTCTTGGATTTAAACATATTGTTAATATAGCTTTTGAAATGCAGGCAATGTTCACTCTCTTGCTCAGATTATCAAGTGGATTGTATGAAGTGAATAGCAGTTAGAATTGTGCAATTCGTTGCTCTTAAATGATCTGGTTTAATTCTTTGCGTCATAGATTTTATCATCCTAGCTAGGCAGTACTTACGAACTGGCTGACCTCGTGCTGAAGTGTGATGCAATCAGGTCACTGCTTCATTCATTTTGAAGCAACATAACTAAAACAACAGTTACATGAACTTTGGTGTAGGAGAATGACAAGAAGTTAGGTCACTTAGTCTTTAAATTATTTATATTATTGGAGTTCTTTTCTAATTCTTATTCACTGCTCATTTTTTTAAGGTAGCATTCTTCTTTATGGGTTTAGTTGGTGAACTATGTGCCTAATAGAAGTAACTATTGTTGGAGGTTATTGATGTTGTAATTCTCATGTAACATCATTTTTGCACTGGCTGTGTTCAGTTCTCTGTTCATTACAGTAAGAAAAGTGACAGTTTGATTCCATCTGCAGGTCTTATATATACTTCTTGGATGACCTTGGGACATTTAAATAATGACATCGAGTATGTTAGCTGGAGAACGGAGGTATAGTCCTTTTAATTATATGCATGATACATTGCATCTGATCCTAGTCACATTGTAATATATGTTAAAAACTTAATTTAAATTCATGAAGCATGTATTCTGTCACTCTGTGGGGAAGAAGAAAATCTGTTTAAAACAATGACTGTTCTCTTTTTTAAAGATCCCTATTCATTTCTATCTTTTTGTCTTGTCTTTTATTCTGAGCATCTGTTTGAGTGATAGTTATAGTTGTATAGGGATTGAAAAGCTTTGGAGGACATGGGTTTGCATAATGTAAACCAAAGTGGAGAAGATACAACCTATATTTTTAAATCAATAATGGTACAGCATGACAGTCAAGAATCCAAATACAACGATATAAGATCTACAGAATGAAACTTACAAACCAAATTAAGGAAATCATGAAAGCAGAAAATGATATGCTTCAGGGAGTCCTGAATTACTTCCCTCTACAAATATGCTTAAACCAGCTTGGGGCATTTTTCAGTAGGATAATTGAGATTAATGTACTTATAGAAGGGTCCTTGAAAATTGTTTTTATTAACCGGAAACTCAGATGCAATATTTGTCTCTAAATTGATGCTTGACCAGAATATTCTATTGTTTTCTGTTTTAGGTGGGCCTCTGCAAGAAGAGGTGGCATGACTGTCTTGGGCAAAGTTGCTGTACCTAAACCTCTGAATTTACCTAGCCAAAAGTATGCCTTTGCAGCTGAATTATGATCAATTTTCTTAGAATTTTATGTAGTTAATATTCTGATAATCTTTTTGCTGCTGTTTTAAGGTTAGAAAATCATGGTCTGGATCCAAATGTGGAAATTGTTCCCAAGTGAGTATTGCTTATTCTCTCTCCTACTCATTCGCACACACATTCAAGCTTTTTCTATGCCACTTTTTCCCTTAAATGTCACTTATTCTACTGGTGTTTTCTCTCATGTGTCAATTGATGCCCATGTTTGTTACTAACAGGGGCAGCCTTAGCTGGGGCAGTCGGCCATCTTCGTCGACATCAAATCCTTGGGGTTCATCATCAGTATCTCCGAATGCCGAGAGTAGCACTGTTTCACCTCGTCATCCCACTGGCCGCCCTTCTTCAGGTGGAGGCCTTAGTCGACCATCTACTGGTGGCAGCGATAGAATGCATGAGCCTTCTGCTAGTACATGGGGTCCAAATTCTAGACCATCATCAGCTTCTGGGGTATTGACATCAAACCAGTCATCACTAACGTCATCACGCCCACTCAGTGCAGAGACAAGACCAGGTAGCTCACATTTATCCCGTTTTGCTGAGCCTGTATTTGATAATTCCGTGGTGTGGGGTCCTAACGGTACTGCAGATAAGCTGGTAAGTTATTTAGCTCATTGCCTTCTGCCTCATAACAGAGATGTTCTTATTCAGATAATTGTTCTATTATTGCAAAAACTCACATTTTAATCAGTCATCCTTATTGGTGCAGTCAATACCGTCCAAAGCTAATGATTTCTCTCTGAGTTCTGGGGACTTCCCAACTCTGGGTTCAAAAAAAGATGATGCTGCAAAAAGCAGCGAAGCACATGGTAACTTTTACTGGCTATCGTACAATCTTAAGCAATCCTTCAGTCTATTTTTTTCTTGTTTTGTGCTTGGGTTTTCATAGGAGTTATTGAGTAACGAGTAGTGACTTAGAACAGTCATTTCTTGAGTCATGAGTACCAAAGGGCCATTGGCCCAGCGGTACTTGGGTTGGGTTACAGCCTTACAGGTAGAGCCAAGCCTCCAAGGAGGTTCAGGGTTCAAACCTCACAAAATGCGAGAAGTGTGCATGGGTATTTGCTATATATAAATAATTATACTATAAAACATTCATTCTCGGTGGTACTTTTTTTGTTTCTTGAAGCATTTTCGGTTTTGACAAAGTTTATCGTTTTTATGCTTTTATAATACTACATGGAGATCTGTTCTCTGGCCGCTACATAAGCATAAATTTGTTCAAGTTATTGCATGTGACATTAAAACTGGAAAATCACTACTTACCTTAAAATCTGTAGGATTGTGGTAGGCGCATGAAAGTTCTAGTTGTGAGGTTCCACCTACCAGCATCTGCAAGGTGGTTTTTTCTGTGTACTCAAGTGTGTGACTACTGACTCGTTTTAGTTCCATTTCTTTCTGAGGATTTTATGTTAACGTGATGCAATACACTCTAACATAGTCTGTTTTTTGAAGGCGCGAGGGAAAATAACATAGTAAAGTCATTCTGTATTGCAATAACCACATTAAATTATAGTGCACACTTTTTGGATGGACTAATTTACCAGCTTATAGCAAAACACCTATCCAATCAACCTTAAAGGCTTAAATCAGTATATAAGAATGCTGACCCAGTGGGACAAAAACATAACAAAAGCAGAACGACGAGTAGGAAAGAAAACTGAAGTAACAAAAAGGAAAAAAAGGAGCATCATATTGACATGATCTTGACATAGCTGAGAGTTTATAGAAGCAACTTTTTGTGAAGATCGGCCCTTCAAATTTTTGAGTGAACAGCAAAGGAGGAAAAATAAACACTTTGTTCACAAAGGTAGGAAAAAGAAGAAAAAAATGGGAGTATGAGGAAAAGGAAAAAAAATATTAAGACGACATACTAATGAGATTGGAACAAAGACAAAGAGGCCAAAAATAATCGTGTTGAATGCCCCAAACCCCCATAATGTTATGGTAAACAAGTAATGTTAATCTCCAAAACCGAAAAGGTTGATTGTGTCAACGGGATAGCTGGTACTCATCATGTTATCTTTGCATAAAGTTGCAAAGGGACCTTTGCATGCATAAAGAAGAAAGCGTCAACATAGCAACTTCCCCTTCTTTAGCCAAGGGTTAATTATTTTGTTCTGCAGAACCCTTGAGCAATAATGCTATCAGCTCATCTAATAAAGACCATATTTTACTTTGTTTTTTCTTGTTGCCTGTAAGAAATATTGTTTATCATGCACATTCTGTTGAATCTAGACTTGCATTATGGCAGATCATGGTTCTCATGGTCGTCCTGGCTCAGCCTCTGGCAGAACTGGACCTGTCAAAGAAAGAAATGACATATCTCAAGCTGGTTTGTTTCTTTGTTCTTAACTTTCATTTCTTCATTAGCCATTCAAGTTAGTTGATCATGTCAACTAGCAAGATGATTGATACATTTTCTCGAGTGCAGATCCCAAGAGCGGAACTGTTGATACTTGGACAAGAGAGGGTTCTCCACGTGTTGTAGATGGGGTTCATCCTAATGCTGAAAAGTGGCAAGGGGAACCACAACACTACGTCAACCCTAATGTTCCTCCTCAACATTTTGATGCCTGGCGTGGTCCACCAATGAATGCACCTCCAGGTGTTTGGTATCAAGGGCCACCTGCAGGTCCACCATATCCTCCTGTTCCTCATGGTGGGTTTCCAATGGAACCTTTCCCTTACTATCGCCCTCAGATCCCACCTCCTTTAGTAAATTCGCAACCAGGTCCACCACCCGGGCCCGGTCCAAGAGGCCACCACCCAAGAAATGGAGATTTTTACAGGCCGCAGATGCCTGATGCTTTTATTCGTCCAGGTATGCCGAGGCCTGGCTTTTACCCTGGTCCAGTGCCTTATGATGGTTATTTTGGTCCTCCAATGGGCTACAATCCCAGTGACCGTGACATTCCGTTTATGGGAATGCCACCTGGACCACCTGTTTACAACATGTGCCCATCTCAGAACCCTCCGGAGATTAATGATGGTCACTTTAGACCTGGTGGGCGTGGATCAGTCGGAAATATGTTTGTTCCTGAACAACCTGAGGAATCTCGAGGCCCATACAAAGTTCTTAGAAAACGTGAAAATGAAAGGGATACCGACATGGAAGAAGATAGTTGGGAACAGACTGCAGGAGCAAATCCATTGGGTGTAGAGAAGAGTAACCAGCCAAGACCATCATTCCACAGGAACGAGCGGGGAACAGATGCGAGAAGGAATGAAGATATTCCTTCAAGAAGAAACACGCTTCTGGAGAATCCGTCCTCGAGGATGTTACACAACCAAGGTTATCCATCAGACTCTGTGATTGTGCATTCACCTGAGGGTACGCGCAAGTCTAAAGCATCCAATGAGAGTTGGGGAAAGAAGTCAGAAATTGTAGCACCTTCTTTTCCAGAAGTGTCTCAGGATATTCCAGCTAACCCGAAAGATTCGACCTTAATACAGAAGATAGAAGGTTTGAATGCAAAAGTGCGGGCTTCTGATGCACGGGGGGATGCTGCATCTGGTTCTTTAAAAGAGGAGCAAAAGAATAGGTTATTAGTTAACCCTAAGGACAACTCTACAATTGCATTCGGTAGCACTTCCAACACTGGGGATCTTGCCTCTCCTCGTGATAGCAACGTATTAAGAGGAGAGAATACTTTTAGGTCTACCACTGCCAGTCCACCATTCTCAAGGTCTACGATTTACATTTGCTGATGCCATACTTCATATTTAACATTTTTGTTTTAACTAGCTTTGATATTTACAGGCAAGCGCATCACGGAGGGCGAGGTCGAGCAGATCATCACATCAAAGGAAGATCAAATAATCAAGACAATGATGGGTGGCGAAAGAAACCTCCAATTCTGGGTTTCGAAGTACCAGATAACCATGTTTCAGCCGAGGCTGCTGAGAACCCTGAAACTAAGAATGCAGGCGAGTCTTTGACTCCAATGGTTGATCCCTCTGACGGCCAAGCACAGGTAACTTTTCAGCACGCACACATGCACCAAACATCATTTATGTCTTTTTTCAGAGTTATTTTGGTTTTCTTGTCTTTATGCTGTGGCTTACCATTTATTATACGTTTTTATTGTGTGTATATATATGCATCATCAGCGTGCTAGGATGAGGGAATTAGCAAAACAGCGTGCAATCCAGCTACAGAAGGAAGAGGAAGAAAGAATAAGAGAGCAGAAAGCAAAGTCCCTTGCGAAATTGGAAGAGTTGAATAGGCGCACACTAGCTGCAGATGGTACAACCCAGGCTGCAGAAAAAACTGCTCTTAATGTTCCTGAGCAGGAGGATGTGGATGGATTCCAAAAACCAACTGGATTGGCTACTGATACTAGCAAACAAGAGATACCCCCTTCAGATTTGGATGCAAAAGCTCAAGCAGTTGCCCAGATCGGAGAGAAGAGTACAAGTAGGGTTGGACAATTCATTACTCTCTCCAAGGACTCAAAGTCAACAAACAATCAACAAGAGCCTCTTGTTTCACATGGCCAGTCTTTGCCTTCAAAACAAATTGTTGATAGTGCAACCGATCCTGAAAGCAAAGCTGCTCCACTTGGTAACGATGGTATCCTACCCAGGCAGAAGCGTGCTAATCATAGGCAAAAGCAGAGTGTACAAATGGTGGAAAGTTCGGTTGACAAACCAACTCTGACTGGTACAGGTGAGACACTTAAAGGTTCTGCAGGTGCAGCAATAAAGAATCCTGGAAATAATGTGGCTGTATCAGGTGATGATGTACCGAGTCAAGAGTCGGGTCTGCCAAACAACTCAAATATCTCGTCTGAGTCAATACAGCATAGGAAGAGAAATAACAAGAGTAGCAAGACTAAGCATAAATTTGATGATGCCTCTCCACCTGCTACTGTCTCATCATCATCTGCATCACGGGAAGGTGATCTTGGAAAGCCTTCTACTGAAAGTGGAAAGCCAGAATCTTCTCAATTTGATTTTGGTCCGAGCACTGTGTTGGTGAGTGATAGCAAGGATGCAACACAATCTAATTTGGAGCAGATCTCTTCTTTACCTAGTGAGGAAGCCCATGGCAGAACTAGCCAGTATAAACCTCAGCACTCCCGAAGGATGCCGAGGAACCCACAAGCTAATAGATCAGCAGATAGATTCCATGGCAGTGATGGTGTTATGTGGGCTCCCGTGCGGGCCCAAAACAAAGAAGAGCGTGGAGATGAATACAGTCAGAGAACCATGCAGGATGATGTACCTGTGCCATCAAAGAGCATTAACTCGGTTCAGACTAATCTGAAAAGCAGAAGGGCAGAAATGGAGAGATATGTCCCCAAGCCAGTGGCCAAAGAGCTGGCTCAGCAAGGAAGCATTCCACAATCGTCATCGCCGTCTTCACCCAGAATAAATACATCAGAAGATATAATAACAGATAGAGAAGAATTGGGCCCTCAACCAGCCATCCCAGTATCTGCAAGTGTGGGGTCTGTTGTGGAGTCGAAGAGGGGGGATATTAANTGGAGCATGGCGCCAACGTGGACCAACTGAAGTGCATCGTGAGCAAGGTTTTCAACAGGGAGCATCTATGACTTCAAATCCAAAGAGAACTCATAATAAATCTCCGACCCAACACGAGCCCTCAAACCCTGTTCCGACTGAAACTAATGTTACGCACGAGTGGGACCCTTCTGATGGCTGGTTTATGCCTGAATATCCACCAACTGAAGTTGCCCCCGTTGTGAAAGATGAAGTGGCAGCCACTGGGAAAGGAAAGAGACCAGCATACAAGGGACAGAGAAGCACAGCCAAAAATCATGATGTTGATCACAAGGATATTAGTGGTGCAGAAGTGGAGAAAAACTTGACAACTCCTCTTGAGACGAACCAAACCGATAGGCCTACTTCTTCCAAAGAGAATCGTTGGCAACCCAAACCTCAAGCCTATAGGGGTGGCTGGTCCAGTGGAGGTCAAAACGCTAGCTCAGAGGTCAAAAGGGTTCAACCTGAAGAACCCGTTGCTGAATATAAGAACGCTAGAGAAGCACCACACGATGGGCATCAAGAGGGTCGGAGAGAAAGAAAGCCGACGGCTTCTTCATTCAGAGGTCCAAACCAAGGGTTTGGTGGTAACATGGAAGACGAAGCTCCATTCGAGCAGCAGCATGCTTCTTCAGGTTTCAGAAAGTACGGAGGTCAAAACAACCGTTCTGGTGGGCAAGATAACAGGAGGCAGAATAATAATGCAAACATAAACCGAGAAAGGCAGAGGCAAAATCTGCATTATGAGTACCAGCCAGTTGGATCGAACAACAACAATAGCAACAGATCGGGTAATATTGATGCACCTGCAGATGGGTCTGGTGGTAATGCAGGTCAGAGGTACAAAGAAAGGGGTTCAGGTCAATCCAGACGCGGTGGTGGAAACTTTTACGGGCGGCAATAGCGGCCCTGCTGTCGGAGATGAATTATGAGGAGGGGGTTGTTTCCTTTTTTTTTGGATCAGAAATTTGGTTGGATGTTTCAGGTATGATTTCTTGGTAGAAATGGTGTTATGGTTTTTGGTAGCTTAGTACGTTCTTAAATCTGCGAATTGATATTGAGCAGGCTTGTGTAGGGCAAAGGATAGCAAAGCGGAATGTTGGTTTTACACGGGACGGGATGGGATGGGACGGGACGGGACTGGAGAAGAAAAGGAAAGTGGACGTGGCGGTTTCTTATTATGTGTTAGAAAAAAAGATGTAATGTTGTAATTCAGAGAGTCGACGAGATGCGCCCGTTCTTGTTTGCCCTAAGATTTGTCAAGTGAAAACCTCGGATACTTGCTTGTTTTGGCCTAAATATTGGTTGGTGGATAGTTTGTTGACCATCTCATTTCTTATCCTCTCGATTGATTCGGAATGTCTTTTTAACTCTTCACATTTCATTGTTTTGAAGTAGGGGGTTTACTGGGTTGGTTTTTATCAAAACAAGTAGAGGGATTTAGTGGGTTGGTTTTATCAAATTTTATTGCTTCTTGAGTTAGTCCATTAAGTATATGATGAAGCACCACTACAACTGGTTTAGAAGGTTGAATGAGTCTTGTTGTATTTGAAAAGGAAATAAATAAGCTGTTGCTATTGGTGGGCTTATTTCATGTGTAAACCCACAGTGGCTTATGATTATTTATAGATACGGGATGATGTCATATTTAACGTTATGTTGAGACTTTTGGATGAGTCGACATTTTGATTTGCCTTCTACTTTCAAACTAGTCTCATATACTTTCAACTATCTCCAAGAAACCCATTTTAATCTTCAGTTTCATTTAATCATTTTACATACATCAATTTGTTAAACTTTTCCATGATGATGATGACAACAATAGGTAAATTAAAAGGATAAAATGGTCCATTTCACTTTCAATTTCAAAATAAGAAATAGGATAAAATCCCTAACCCTACCCTATATAGTTTCATTTACGAACCTCCCTTACAATACAAACCTATTAATAGCCATAGATTAGAATAAAGATTAAATTGAGTTATTTTTGTTAAGTAAAAATTAAACTAAGTATTCTAATTAAAATATCTTGGAAGGACATAACAGTCCATTTCACCTTTAATTTCAAAATAGGAAACATGATACCACCACCATCCATGTGAACCTGGTCCCCCTCCAAGAACGTCCACCGCTGACCCCCATTTTTTCCGACAACGAACCAATTTCATAAAACGAAAATGAACGTGTTCCATTTTTTCGGGCCATGAACTGGTTCCATGAAAACCACTTGATGAACTGAGATCAACAAGTTAAATGAAAACGGAGATAAAATGAGAGTTCCAATTTTTTTCCAGCGATGAATTGGTTTCATGAAAACAAAGACGAACCGAGATGAACCAAGAGGAAACGGAGAGGAAAATGAAAATGAATGGAGATGGATTAGTTGAAAACGGAGATGAAATCAAAGAAACGTTGGAGAAGGAAACCAAATAAACGTTGTTGTCATACATGTCTATATAGCCGTTGGTTGGTGAAATCGTCGATTACAACCCATAGCTGCCTCTCGATTGCTTTTATTTCTACAACAAGGCTTGGGTAGAAATAGCGCTCGTCAGCAAGAAGATGTCGAGAATGATACATTTGGAGCATTCTTTAAGCAGCTAGATGAAAATCAACGATGCCTTATCATTTGATGATGATGAGATAACCAAGGAAGAAGCTTAAATAAATCAAAATTAAAGGGCTTATGATTTTCAAATTAACCAAGCTTGAACATTTACCATAATTAAAGGGCTGATGATTTTCAAATTAAAAGATAGTCATAAATAAATGCACATTCCTTTATAAAATTCAATTCATTAAAGAACATGAAATAAATAGTGATTAAGAGTTCAAATCTACTCTTAAGTTTCTCATACTCAACTTAGTTATTAATTATAAATATATATTATTTAATTTTAAGTTAAAATAAGTGAAAATAATAAAAGTACCAAAATACACTTGAGTTAACTAACTTGTTTAATAAAAGTTAGTTAAGAGCATCTCCAACAGCTTTCCTAAAATAGGAAAAATGAAGAAAAATGGAGATTTAAGTCTAAATTGTGCTCCAACAACATCCCCATTTCTTTCTCCAAAATGGAGAAAGTAGGAGAGAGAATGAGTTTTCTCCAAATATGGAGATAACACCATTAATAATTACTATTTGAAAGAATCAATAGGAAATATTGAAAATATAAATTTAAAGAAAAAAATAATTTTTTTAATTGGTAAATGGAATATTTTATTATTATAATCAATGTTGATTTATTCAAAATGAAGAAACTGTTGGAGATGGATGCAATTTTTTTTTAGAGATTTTGAGTTTTGATTCTCCATTTTAGAGAAATTATAAAGAAGCTATTGGAGATGCTTTAAAAGAACTAAAAGTGAAATAAAATGACAACCACAATGATCAAAACTATAATTAGTTTAAAAAAAAGACGAAAGTTATTACTCGATGACCACCATAAAGACCAAAAGTGTAGTTTACTATTTATATTATTAAAAAAACAAGTAAAATAAGAACATTATATAAGTTAAAAAGATATTATATATTATTATGGATTGTAAATAAAACTTGTATTTTTCATAAAAGTGATATTTTCATTTCATATCATATCATATAGGTGATATGATTGGAATTCTATTTGTCTTTGTGCTTGCCATTAGTTACACGGTACCTAAATTAGTAAAAACCTGTTTACATTTGGTGGGTTGAATATGCATGTACCCACCAAAAAATGTTCTTTCAAAAGTCTATAAATTTCGATTTTATTTATTTCCTATATGAGGGTAGCCTACCGGTTAAGGCTTGTGAAAGGTGTAACAACCAACCCAAGTTCGAATCCAGGGATGAGCAACCAGAGACCACTGAGTATTAATCTCAAGGGAGCATGCTTTAGCTCTCGGTAAAAATTACCATGGATGTAGTTTGGCCAAAACCAGATGAACCTTATAAAAAAAATATTTCTCCATTATTTTACATATCTTACTACAAGGCCAATTGCATTTTTTAATATCTTTTCAATTTAAGTTTTTGTGACCATGTTAAAAATTCATTTATACCGTGTAGTCTCAAGATTTTTGGATCCTATAAAATGTATTTTTTGATGCATCATAAATTTGACTTGATCCAATTAATATTAGATTACCCATTATAGTTGCCTAGGTTCAAATCCATAGTTAAAGAAACATTTAGAATAATCTTTGAAAGAACTAGGGGTGAGCAAAAACCGAAAAACCGAAAACCGAAAAA
>LUCG01234819.1:0-10457 GCA_001633085.1 Carthamus tinctorius
ATCAGCTAGCTTATCAGCTACCAGCTAGCTTATAAGCTAGTCCATCCAAACATAGCCTTAGCCTGTAATAAAGAGGCGGTGGTTAGTGATCTTGAGAAATGGGTGAATGATGTCTTGGGGAAGATAGTTGGACGAATTGCATGATATTGTGGATATTCTAATATTGGTAAATATACCTTCCTCTTCAAATTCGAGAGATTCTTGAATTTGGAACCTAGACGAGGACAATGTGTTTACGGTTAACTACCTCGAACTTCTAATCGAGAAAAATTTGTTTACAATGAGTGGTCCGATTATAGAATCTCAATTGTTTAAAAATCAATCTCGGAAAAATTAATATTTTTATCTGGAGGCCTGTTAGGGGAAGGATCCAAGTTCGGACTACCCTCATCGATCGCGGAATTGACATTTCGTCTTCCTTTTGTCCAGTTTATGGTGATGTAGTTGAATTACAGAGCATTGCCTTTTAAGTTGCCATTTTGCAAAGGGTATTTGGTCCAAGATTTGTAACTGGTGGGGTCTAAACATCTCATCGCCAGCACCATATGTGGTCGATTGGCTCCTGCACTTCAGGATCCTCTCTTTGAATCAGACGGCTCTGATTTTCTGGAAGACGGTTTTACGGGTAGCGTGTTACTTCTTCTGGAGGAATAGGAATGATTCAATCTTTCGGAAAAGGACTCCCCCGTCTAACGTCGTCTTTACAAGCATTCAAATTCGCTCATATGATTGGATCAAAAGGAGATCAAGATTGTGGTCAATGCCTTGGAATGTAATTTTTCTGTTGTTTTGTTTTCTTTTCGTGGGGGGTTTAGGTGTTTTTCCCTCCCCTTATTTTTTCCTTGCTCGCTATTTGTGTATTGCCCCTCGCAGTCTTTCCCTTTGTGGGTTATAACTTATAACAACGCTGCTTACCCAAAAAAGGGGTTATAAAAAGTATGATCGTTTTTATATATTTGCATTCTTAAACTCTAATATTCTTTACTTCAAGACTCAAAAACTGTACTCTAAGTCTCTAAGGGATGTACCTTTCATCACTAATAGAGTGATTAAATTTTACATCTATCATAGTACTTACATATGAAATTAAACTCTAGAGTGGTAAAGTATCATATAAATGTTTTAATTATTCCCACAAACCGAACAAAATAAATTTGAGATATTCTCATGGATATAAAGAAAAATGGGCAAGAGCAATAAGGCATATGAGTATATTCGTGGGATACATATTAAATATTATTACGTATAAGGCACTTATATATTTATAAGCATGTCCAATAAAAAAATTCCAAAGGAGGGTAACCAATTCAGATAACGATTGAAATCGTATCATTCACAACTGGTATTGTAGGATATATACATGTATTTTAGGATATATACATGTATTTTGTCGGCATTACAATTTTAGCGCATTCGATCGACGACAAACATGTGTCTAGATGATATTAATTGGTTACGTGTTAAACATCTTTTATTTTTCATTGTCTTTGTATATGTCACGATCCTACTAAAAAACAAGTTTTGTCTATGCAAATTTAAATGGTATTGTATTGACAGGGATATGCATCCTCCCTTGCTCGTGCCTGTCCAATAAGATTCATGTCACGTAAGCTAAACACATGGGCTTAATTGCATATACTTCGAAGATAATTAGATGTAAGTGCTACCCAGATGGTGATGTATGAAACGACATTTTCTTAGGTATTTGCACTCCAACTCCTTACCAATTNTCGATGCGTAAACTAGTGTCATATTCACTCCTAATTATTGCTTCTTTCAATAGTTCTTCTTCAACACTGTTAATTTGAACGTGTTTTATCATCCTATCAGATAAGCCACAAATTTTAACTAATGATCAACAAGATTAGGTACTTCACCTTTAGTGATGTACCACATCTAGTCCTCAGCTTGCTATTATTCCCTTAATAGATTTTTATTGTTATTATGTTATCGGATTCAATAAAGTTTTGATTGAATTTAAAAAAACAAGATTTTGTTTCAAGCTTGATTTTTATTTATTAGTTAAACATGTTTGAATGCGATTTAAAATGACTTATTTGCCCATTTTTGTAAATAATCAAATACAGCCACATATTTTGAGATGTGAACCTTTTTAATGGGTAACTTGAGTTCAATGCCCCATATGAACTCATTTTTCCATTTTCAAAATATACCTAAAAGATTATAAAAAATAATGTCGCTAAACAGATGGTTAATAAATAATATTATTTGTCAATAATGATGTTGGTGGAATATTTTTTTTGATAACCACCAAAACCTATTAATTATTTAATAACACCATTAATTTAATATTCATCTTGACAACTATTTTATTCATTAAAATAACTTTCCAAGCTATCAATTCATTGGATATCTCTTTCTTTGGTTATATAAAAATAGCAATTAAAAGGTGTATTTGATCTCATTCATTTGGTGGAGACATTATCTTTATTTTGGAAAAAGCAAACATATTACACATAATTACTCCATCTATTATTTAATTATGAATCAAATATTTTAACTATTTTTTTATATATCTTGTGAATCAAACTTTATATTATTATAACTTATGACGAAAATGACATATAAATATAGTATAGTCACAGATGATATTATATGATTGTTTATGCTTTTGTTGAAAGAGTTTATAGATACAAAAGCTAAAGGACATATAAATATTAGATACAATAGAGTTTGAAGTGATCATTTTTAAATCCTTTAATCAATATAGCTTTTCTAACTTTACCATTTTCCTAAATGTATCTAAAATTGATTTTTACGTAATTACTTTTATCAAAGGTTTTGAACGAAAATGTTATGTGACAAGCTATACATGTAAACCTCATTAAAGATGACGAGACTGATGAGTATGTGTCAATGAGAGTATTTTTCGTATATAAATATATAATATAACAGTTCAAAAACCAAAACAACAAATAAACCGAATACTTTGGATTTAACTTAATACTATGGTGAAAATTATCGGTAAACTACCATTTTAAGTTTATAAGAACCTTACTAATCTACTTCATTATTCACGTGGGATCAATTGTAACAAACTCCCCCATTCAAATTATAGACTTCAGTTCGAAAGGGTCTTCCAGAATTCTCATTGTAATGCATGATATGAGACGTGACTAAAATGTTACAATCACCCCCTCCTCGTAGGTCCCTTGAGAACTTATCATGCTCGATGATGTCTGACCCACCATCTATATCATGCATGATGGCTCTGTACTCTTTAAAATGTTTCAGAGCCTAAAGCAAATTGGTTAACTCAACACTTCGAAATTAACTTAACCATGGTAGTTGTTGATAAAACCACAATTTTATGCTTATAAGGAGTTTGATATAATATATTTTTCTATCCATATAAGATAACTTGTTACTCGTAAATGCTATATATTTAACAAAATTTTGAGATGGACACGATCTAATATAGCATATTGTTTTTCATTGATGTTTAAGCTATAATATTAATTATGTTTATTATAATTTAATCTCGTTTATAATTTGATAGATGACTGGTGATTTATTTTATTTAAAACAAACTATAGATATGAAGATATGTCGACACCCAAAATAAAAAAATGTAACTACTGGTTTAGAATGCTAGGTTTCTGTTTCTTTATATTTTGATGAGATGGTGACTTCCAGTGGGGTCACACTTGTTATGTTAACATTGATTTTTCTATTTCAAAACATAAACTATTAAAAAATTTGAATTGTTAGTGTTTATATCAAATAAAAAAAAATACTAAGTAAAAACATAAAAATCTTAAGCAAAGGAAAAAAATAAATAATATAGGTTTAGAAGAAGGTTCAAAACCACACGGTTTGTCGCATGGTTAAGGCTTGTGGGGATGTGGCTATTAAACCATCTACTCATGGTTGGAATCCAGACGTTAACAAACTTGTAGCCACTATGGATTTTCTCATATTGTATGTCTAGCGGTCAAATATTGTCGAAATTAGTCTAGACTACAGTCTAGGATGCCTTTACAAAAGAAGAAGGAGGTGGTTTAGAGGATATACTTAAAAAAAAACTTAAAAAGATTGAAAACTACACCTTGGCTAAATTATGTGTACATACCTTGAGATAAAAATTGTATTCTTTTTCTTAATCAACATTTTAAGAAATAATGTTGTTTTCTCAACTTGGCTAAAGCAGAAGTTGTTGTGTCAATTTGCTGTCTAGCATGAGGTAAACAATTAACATTACTTTTGGACAATGATCGTTTCCATTTTATTAACTTCATTCAAGTTGTGGGTATTCGAGTAGCTATTGAGACGTCTTAGAAAGAGATCCATTACGTGGGAGCTTGGATCGATAATTCATTGTCACTTTCCCTCTAACAGGTAATGCCCGTCTAAGCTAACAAAAAAGGGAGAGAGCAACAAATTTAACTGAAACCACAAAAGTGACGGTGTTTTGGCAAAGATGTGGTGGAATATCCCATCTACCCCATGTTCGAGTCCAGGTGCTAGCATTATGTGACCAAACTTAGTCTTAGACGATAGTAAATTAATTACCAAATTGTCAAAAATGCAGTCCAGAAAAGTCTAGATGAACCTTTTCTTAAAGAAAAAACAGATTTCATTGATCTTAGAAAAGAGGAACTGACGACCTATTTCTAAACAAATCAATTTTCAAGTTGCAGTTCATGGCATGGAGATGGAGCACTGCTCCACTTATACGGCAACTTCATGGTGGAGGGAGTGGTCACCATTCACCCCTCCATCCCTCTTGCTATACCAACAATTTACTCTCTCTACCCTCTCTCTCTCCCACCATTCTACTCCTACAAAATCCCTAACCATCTGAGGAGAGAGATAGACAAATGAGAGAGAGAGAGAGGCTTTCCCGTAGGGGTGGCGATGCCCGCAAGATGGGTTTTTTCAAGCTGGTGGCGACGAGGCGGTGTTCAGCCTGCCACCCCGCCACTCCTATATGGCTTCCCTGGAGAGCGGGGTTACCATACCTTATGCCCTTTAAAAAGTTAAAGTTAATAAATGCCCCTATTTTTTCTATATATTTAAAGCGATGTAGTTTTCAGATCCCTTTGGCTTTAGGTTAATTCCGAGAATTAGAAAGGTGAAAACAAATTTTGTTGTTTATATTTAGAGAAGAGAATAAAACGTAAAAAGGGTTATTTAATATTATATTAAATATTATCGTCAACATAATTTCCAGTAAATGTAGCATAGGAACTTGAAATGACCTTGATGCTCAATTCTATATGCCTTGTTTTCTTGAATTTAATTCATGATTCCAAGATTTGGTCTCTATAAAGCACCATTTCGTATCGACATCACAAGGGATTTGTTTTAATCGAATCACAATATATAAAAAACCAAGACAATAATTAACAAAAAGGTACACGAAAAAGTTGAAATAAAAGAAATAAAATAAATCCTAAAAGGAATAAATAAAGGCAAAACATTTTTCTAGATATTTATAAGTACATGGATAGTCTATATGCATGAGTCTAATTTTTTGACGACCATAAATGAGATAACCGCATATAAACATCCATTATTACGCTAATTTTATCGTTAAACTTAGGTGGCGTTTCATTTGCAGAATGAAAAATGGAATTGGAATCCATCGTAGAAATTTGACTTTGAAGAAATTGTAATAGAATCTCATGGAAGTTGACTATGCATTTGGTTGGTAGGAATTCAATCGGTTCACTTAAGCGAATGAAATATGAAATTCAATGGAACTCAAAGGATTCCATCAAGTTGACTCCATAAACCAAACATCAATAAGAAATTTGATCAAAAAAAATTGTTATTCTAATTCTATCAAATTTCTTTAAATTCAACGAACCAAAGACCCTCCGATATTCAACGGTAAGAGACCATCCTTAGCCGAACCCAATGAACCCAATCATCACATCAGCTTTCCACTATCTTACCTAAACCAACCCAATCCATCCACACTGGTTTACCCAATATTACCCACCCATTAAATAATAAATAAAAACAAGAAAAAAGAAAAGAAGAGAGTGAAAGAAGAAAGAGATAGAGAGAAAGAAGAGAGAGAGGGTGAGGGGTGGGGTGGGTGGAGATGCTCTCGGGCTGTAGAAGCCGAATGGAATGGAGGGTGTTGGAAGCCATAGCACGGCGGTGTTGCCGATGCTACCCGATGAAGCCGACATACCCGAAGATGAAGCCGAAGCTCCGCTGCGGATATTTAAATGTTAATAGGTATAGATAAATTGGGCCTAGCTGATCAAAGCCCAAAAATTCGTAAGGGGTAAAGTCGACATTACGTATCCAGTCCGCAAAACCCTAACTCGTGCCCATTCTCTCTTTGCATAGTCGCATAACTCTCAAGAAAAAACCCTAGCTTTACTCTGCGAAAATGCCGCCGAAGTTCGATCCGTCACAGGTCGTCGACGTCTACGTCCGTGTCACCGGCGGTGAGGTCGGAGCGGCGAGTTCACTCGCTCCTAAGATCGGACCACTCGGTCTATCTCCGAAGAAGATCGGAGAAGACATAGCCAAGGAAACCGCCAAGGACTGGAAGGGCCTGAGAGTGACCGTCAAGCTCACCGTTCAGAACCGTCAGGCTAAGGTCTCCGTCGTTCCCTCCGCCGCTGCTCTGGTAATCAAGGCGCTCAAGGAGCCTGAACGTGATCGTAAGAAGGTGAAGAACATCAAGCACAGCGGGAATATATCGCTCGATGACGTTATCGAGATCGCGAAGGTCATGCGCCCGAGGTCGATGGCTAAGGAGTTGCAAGGAACCGTGAAGGAGATCCTTGGAACATGTGTTTCGGTTGGTTGCACTGTTGATGGAAAGGATCCCAAGGATTTGCAGCAGGAAATTGCTGATGGAGATGTTGAGATTCCTCAGGATTGATCCATGTTAAGGTGAGAGGATTTTTTGTTAGTTTTTGATATAGTTTCGAATTTCTGTTTCTTCTCCTGTTGTTTTGATACTTTGAGAATTTTGATTTAGCTTTACTTCAATGGCAATATCAACTGAGTTTGAGGCTTAAATATTCAAAAAATTTGAGGATTCAAACTATAATAATCGTAGATTGAATTGTTCTAATGGAATCGGTTTATGAATCGGAATAAGTGCTGTTTATTATTAGGTGTTGTCGTCTGAGTTATTTTAGAAGTGCACAATGTGTTCATTCATGATAAAAGGTGAATTTGGCATTTTCTTCTTCAGCTTATTGAAGTCTTATTTGAAGGTTATTTGCTCTTGTAACAAGAGAAAAGTAGTTCAATTTGTGCCCGACTATAGTTGCTGCTCGACTGTAGCGAGTAGAGACTCAAAATATTTATGGGTTGCTTTCCCGCTGCTTAATCTTAAGAGTTAAGGGGTAAGATTTTCTTCTATTAAAATAATATTGTATGTAACATAGCATTTTTATCCGGTAAGCACTTTTTGGGTTAGTGTCGACTCAGGGGGTAAGCACTTTTTGGGTTAGTGTCGACTCAGGGGCCGTATATTAAACACTTATTTGAGTAAGCACTTACTAAGTCATATTACCTTAGTAAGCATATGACAAGGATAAGAATCTTACCCCAATAAGAGCAAAGACAAGGATGAGAGTATTACCCAGTAAGTGATGGTCGTCATCTCTTACCACGGTTAGCACGTACCAGGTAAATTGTTGTATACAATACCATTTTTGTAGACTAAAATGTTACCTGGTAATTAAGTGATAGTGTTAAATTTTGTTGGTAAACATTTATTTGGGTAAGAGTTTGGTAAACGGGGCCTCACTTGAGGTATCAGACAAAAGTCTTCGCTCTTGACTCCGCTCTTAGTGGGTAAGATTTTAAATCTTATGATATTTATTTAATAAGGTAATGTTTAATAAACTACCTCTTAATCTTGATGTTGGACTCTTGAAATCATTTTCCTATAAACTCTATAATTTCATATAAACGGTTCTTTCTTTTCTTTTTAGTTTTGTAATCTTATCTAGTTTTTTAGTTCTGTGAGTTTATTCAACACTAACATACGCAACCCGTGTTTACACATGTCACCTTAGGATACACATTAAGAAACGTCATGGTCTCATAGCAACTTGTAAGACTTGAGATTTTCCCCACAGCCATGTATTGTTTCGCATCGTTTAGAGCCTGGATTTTCAATTAACAAGCTCTCGAAGTATTGGAAAACAGAAGACATAAAGACTGAATCTGTTTCCAATTCTGAATTTTAAGTGGTGGTGGTGAAGACTGAAACTGAATCTTAGAAGACTGATTTTTTGAAAACGGCCAAGCATCTGAATCTGATTTTTAAAGTACTATTTTATTAAAGCATTATTCATAACAACCAAAATCAACTCAAATGAACAATCTAAACAAGCTTAATGAGCTTTGTTCTCGAACAAGTCAAAGCTTAATGAAATAGTGAAAAGTTGAACAAAAAGTGGCTAGGATATCTTTTTTTCCGGCAAGTGGTTATTAAGTGATATTGGCATTTATCACATGAAAAAACAAACAGTTTTATTGGGAAAACCAGCATGGTTGATTGGCAAGGAATGAATTCGGCAGCGCATGCTGACTGGTTAGACGACCCCCCCCTCCCCCTCTATTAATTATTTAGATTGGAATGACTGTGGTTGAATTGGTAAGGATTAGTAAGGTTTTGATAATATAGTGGAAAACTGATGTGGCAACTGGTAGCATTGGCAAGAGCCGTCACCACTATGGATGGTTCTAATTATGTGATAAGTCCAAAAAACAAATAGCCACATAGTTCTAATTACATAGTTCTAATTAATGGTATAAACCCTTAAATGTGTGTTTTATAGGTATGATCCACAAAAATAAGATTGAGAATAAAGTAGGTTACTTTTGTATTCAATTTGCCTTTGAATTTTATATTAGGGTCTCAGGTGGAGACAGACCTAAATTTTTTTCCATACGGTTGCACCTTCTAAAACAACATGATTGCTCACCATACTAACCTAATTTTTTTAAAGCTTACGATAGAGGGACAATATGGACAACACACGTACTTGGCCACTTAACTAGGTGCATCCATGCTCAACGCTGCCCGAGATATGAACCCGTTTCATGTTCGATTCAGGTTCTACTAAAAAAATGTCTAAAACATGGAAATGCATGCCCATTTCTTAGTCATCATTTTGATATTGTATGTATTTGTTATGATTTTTATACGTTAGTGTCACCTATATGGGCTGGAATGGACTTCAGTTTTGGGTTGTGTAGCAAGCACCTATATGGGCTTTGTTGGACTCTAAGCAGGCCAGGCCTGCCATTATTGTCGATGTTGTGGGAATGGAGTAACCCTCAACTAATCATCGATCAACTTTAATCCAATACCGTTACATTTATCTATAACTAACTTCACTATTATATGGGCGGTTACATTTGAATTCGAGCTGCCTATATATTTTTATCCAATAGTTGATCGAGTGTTCCTTAGTCTCTGTCTTTCTCGTTCTTTATCTGAATCTCCTTTTAAATGTGTATATTTCTTGACAACATCCTGGAAGCAATTAATTGCAGGTGTCAGTTGTCTTAAAGTTTGAAAAATGCACTCTAGTTTATTAGATAATGTCTTACGAGTTGTCGACTAGCCCGAATTTTTCCTCGTAAAGGTAATCATCATGACCACCATATTTCCTAAAAACCTGCTAGCGACCTTGTGAGTGTAAGACCCAACAAGTACCTCCACATCTTGCGCTCGACAACACGTACGTGGAAGAGAAACCGGTTGGCGAGCATAAAGCTAGCTCATACTCCTCTTTCATTGTCCTTGCTTGGTCCTTTTTTTTACATTGTACACTGAGAAAACTCATCCTTGCCTTTAGACGAGTTCTTATATATGATTCTTGTAAACATAGGTTTATGACTTGAATGTATTAACTCGTTTAAGGTTCAACAAGCTCTTCTTCAAGTGAATGCTTTGTCATACGATCTGAAATTGCTTATCTAAGCATCTCAAAACCATATTGAGGAAACGCCATTAACAACATCCAAAGAATAACTAACTCTTAACAATCAAGATGATAAATATTGAAAACATTGTTGAGTACCAAATACCATCATACCAACATACAAGATCAATTATACATTTTTTCTTTATATTATGGTTTCTTTTTATATGTTTTTTTTACATTTTGGTTAAACGTCAATTAAAAAGTCAAAATATGGACGTGGGTTCATTTTATTTCATCCATTAATTTATACATATTCTTCTTTCTTTCGTGTATATAAAAATTAAAATTGAATTTAAAAATATCATTATTTCAAGCCTTTGTCCTTTTATGATTCTAGAAACATCCAATGCATACATCAATCAACGTTCTACATGTGCAACTTCTCAATAAGAACTTTACCAAATTATGTGGTGGTCATGTCTACACCAAAGCAAAGAACAAACTCAATTATTGTGACATGTTATTTACATTTTTTTCATTTCAAATATGTTTTATTTCTTATACATACATATA
>LUCG01234875.1:0-21014 GCA_001633085.1 Carthamus tinctorius
GTCTCCACCTCCACCCCGAAGCTCACATCGACATCACCAACCCCAAAATGGAGCATAGACAGCTGGAAATCCAAGAAAGCCCTTCAACTCCCGGAATACCCGGATCAAAACGACCTCGAATCCGTGCTCCAAACGCTCGAGGCCTTCCCGCCGATCGTGTTCGCCGGAGAGGCACGCCGCCTTGAGGAGCGGCTCCCNAGTTCAATGCGAATAACATTCGGGATACTTTTCGAGTGATTCTTCAAATGGGCGTCGTGTTGATGTTCGGAAGTCAAATGCCGGTTATTAAGGTGATGTGTTTCTGTAAATTTTCACCATTTTTGTATGGTTTGAAGGTTACACGATTCTTGAATACGTTTATGATCTCAAATCCTACAATTTATTAACGGACTTTTCAGTTTTAGTCAATCGATTTATGACTTAATGATGTTGAAAGCGACTTATTTAATAAAGGATCTAGGGGATCTTTATGCAGAAAGCCAAGTTTTTTGCTAATATGTCCCTCGTAATAAAAAAAAAAGGTAAAAAAGGTGCTTCATTAATCTATATGAAAAAATCTTCATAATCTATAAAGAAGAAGACAGATTAACCCACACATACAATTTTATCTATGCAAAAAGGCATGTTTATTAGCAGCTTAATGAGATTAATAGCTTATTCGATCAGCTATACATGATTGTTTGTTATTGTCTTAATAATATATAAAAAGTGTCTTATTCAGTAAGCTTCTAGGAAGATCTTTATATATGGAGAAAGCTAAGTATTTCTTTTAAACCCGTGTTTTCCAATTAAAAACCACGCTCCTTCGTTTTATTAATAAAAAGAGATCTCACAGATAAAAATCTTCCCAACGTATATAGATTGACGACATTAGACAGTTTTATCGATACAAGATTTAATGGAAAACCATCCAAACAAACACTAAAACAACCAAACAGTAAATTATAAAGAGTGATAGATCTTTCATGTGTGCAACAACAAATCAAAGTTAGCAACACTAATTGGTGTATAAATTGGACAAAATTTGGGCATTTGTTTATGATTGAACTTGATTTGTGTTTAGGTTTTGACCCTGAATTGATTTTGGATTCTGGGTATTTGGTAAAAACAGGTGGGAAGAATGGCTGGTCAATTTGCTAAGCCTCGATCGGACTCTTTCGAAGAGAAAGATGGCGTGAAGCTACCATGCTACCGAGGGGATAATGTGAACGGTGATGCATTCGATCTGAAATCGAGGACACCCGACCCTCAAAGATTGATTAGAGCATACTGCCAGTCGGCGGCCACTCTTAATCTTTTGAGGGCATTCGCCACCGGAGGGTATGCCGCCATGCAAAGAGTGAGCCAATGGAATCTTGATTTCACGGAGAATAGCGAGCAGGGCGATCGGTATGTTAATTTACCCAACGGATTCTCGTGCTATACTATTTTAGATACCACTTTACATCATGTATTCATTTAACGTGTATAAATGTTGGAACCTTTGCCACCAGAAAAAACAGATTTTATAGGACGCCAAATCTTGTTTTAATATAGGACTAAAGTTTATATGACAAAATAATTGTGCATCATATGTAAGAGTGTCAGACTATATTAATACGACGTTATTGTGTTTTAACAAAACTAGCTTTTAGGATGCTTTTGAAATAAAGTATCCTTTAACTTATGTTTAAGTCACTTTTAAGAAATATGTCCTATGATCATTGATCTATTTTTTTAAAAGGACACTTGCCTTTAGAAAATATCTAATAGGAAGCTTCATTTCAAAACTGTCCTAAATAACTGTGGAGACGTCTAAAACTGGCACTTCATTTCAAGTGTCCATTAGCACGTCTATATATGTCTTATCAACTAATTGTAACACTTTTACATATTTATTACCTATTTATTATAACGCACAATTGTTTGTATAATGTTAAACCTCTTTTTAGTTTTATTCATTTATGATCAAACGACGTTTTTCTCATGGCATGTTAGATATCGTGAACTAGCCATCCAAGTTGATGAGGCTCTAGGCTTCATGTCAGCCGCTGGTCTTACAGTCGATCATCCCATTATGACCACTACCGATTTCTGGACATCCCACGAGTGCTTGCACTTGCCTTACGAGCAAGCTCTTACTCGAAAAGATTCAACTTCCGGCTTATATTATGATTGCTCGGCTCATTTCCTTTGGGCGGGTGAGCGAACACGTCAATTGGATGGTGCGCACGTGGAATTCCTCAGAGGAATCGCAAACCCTCTTGGGATTAAGGTATCTTTCATCGTTTAACTCCTCTCTATAGTTGCATAAAGTTAAAACAGAAAAATGCACCAAAATATGACGAAATTTGTCTTGGTTCTATTTAGTGTAGTAAAGGATTCTTTTTAATAATCAATGTAACAAAGATTTAAAATTTCCTATTTTGTACCCATTTGGACCAGGTTAAGCTGATCTTGTAACGTTTGATGGCGTGGACGTCAAAGTTTATCCTCCCCTTTTCCCATGACCCTTTTTGTAAACCTTTCATGAATGGTATTCATGTCATCTAATGTTACTAGATTAACAGGTTATGTACAAAATGGGGTCAAGATAATTTTTTTTGAAACTTTGATATGTCAATCGAGCCATTGAGGAAAAAAAGATTCTTTGTTACACTAAACAGGAACTAATTAAACCTAACTTTGTTGCATTTTGACCAAGTTGAGATTCAAAGACCGCTGACAAAATTCTCGTTTCCTTCAAAAGGTGAGCGACAAAATGGACCCGAACGAGTTGGTCAAACTCATCGACATCTTGAATCCAGACAACAAATCCGGAAGGATTACAATCATAACAAGAATGGGAGCGGAGAACATGAGAGTGAAGCTTCCTCATCTTATCAGAGCAGTTCGAGGAGCCGGTCAAATCGTCACTTGGGTCACCGATCCTATGCATGGCAACACCATTAAGGCTCCAAATGGCTTAAAAACGCGACCCTTCGATGCTATTCGGGTAACTCACTCATATCAAGTTTTAGCTTTCTTTACTTACATAATTACTTACAAAACTTAGAAATCAAATAATACCATCTAGAAATTGAACCTTTGCATATCTTTGTGGTCAGAAATTGCATCAATTATTGGTGCAAGTAGTTGAGATATTTTGAAAAAAGAAAGAAAGAATCAAATAGGAACCATAGAATTAATGTGTGTGTTTTACATTTGTTTTTGGACCTTAGGAGCCTTTGGTTGGTCATGGTGCATTTGGGGTACCCTTTGTAGGAAACACTTCTTTATTAATTAAAATCTATTTTATTAGATTTCATATAATATCTAGGTATCCTAGTATACTCTTAAATTAGACTATCACTAACTTACCATGTAAGATTTTAGTTCATAAAAACTGCACCATATGCAACAATTTACCCGGTAAGTGCTAACCATGGTAAGAGACAACGACCCTCACTTACTGGGGTAAGACTCTCATCCTTGCTTTCACTCTTACTCGGGTAAGATTCTTGGTCCTTGTCATATGTATCTGGTAGGTAACATGACTTGGTAAGTATTTACCCTGGTAAGTGTTTAGTAAACGGCCCCTTAAGTTTATATAACCGGTACAACAAAATTAAGTTTATAAGACGCATAAAATTAAAAATTATTTTAATAGAATGTTTTATAGAACACTAGTTTACAGGACCAAACAAAAAAGTGTCCTATCTAAACCCATCTTTTTAGAGGACTTTTATGTTTATAGGACATTTTTTCAAATAGCGTCCTTTAAAATAGTTAATATGACGCTTTGTTAAAAAAATGTTCGAAAAAACATCTTGCGACGCCCAAAGGCGTCCTATAAACTTTTTGTAACACTTTTAGATAGGACGCTTTTATTTTTGGTCCTATAAACTAGCGTCTTATAAATACTCTATTAGGACGTTTTTTTTATTTTAGACGTCTTATAAACTCAATTTTGTTGTATTGAACCAAAACAACTGTGTTATTATTTAAATGTGTTGTATATAATGAGTTGATAGGCTGTTTTTGGACATCCCAACAAGTTCTTTAGGACAAATTTTACGTTAAAACATAGTAGTATTTTATATGATATTATTTGAAAAAAATACCTAATAATTCTATAAAAAATTTGTTAATTGAACAGTTGTATGAAAAAGTCAATATGATATTCTATTTCTAAAGTGTCCTAAACACTTCTATTGTACCACCTTTATATAGGGTGTACATTTGTTTTTCCTTATAAACCCCAAGGCCTGTAAAATAGTTCATTATTATGGCATTTAGACATTTTTGGCCTTCTATAAAACCGATTTTGTTGTAAGAGACTGTACAATTATTAGCCGGACAAACCCCCTAGTGTGGCCCTTGTAAAACTCGAAGGTTTCGAAACACTTATTATCACATGGTATTGGTCATGATCATTAGTAAAGCATCCCATTCGTACAACAATGAGGTATCGCTTTGATCTTGGTCGGTCATGTGCGATTAATATTGAGGGTCCAATGTCGAGGGTCCGGGATCTATTATATTTTGTGGTGAACTTATAATTGTACTACAATTTCAATTATTAGTTGTTTCTTTTTTGAAGGTGGGCCGATATGCTTTGGAACTACACTTATTGACATTGTGTAGCAAAAGAAAACATGTATTTTGGAATTACTTAAACAAAATATCATAAAATAACAGAACAAATTACCCCACATTTGGTGAGACATTAGACTGGGACATGATATGACTGATCTAGATAAAAATGTATTATTTTCTCCCACCATAATAGGTGAAATAAGACACTTGAATTACCAAACTATCTATGCCAAATTAAAACCTGAAATCTTCCATAATTCTTTCACAAGCCGACTACACTCCCGTGAGTTTAGTCATGTCTAAACCAGTTGCATTTCGCATAACAAATGATTGCATTCATAGATATTGATAATAGGTTGTGCAAAAAAAGGTGCCCCCACTGTATTTGTCCCGCAACCATCATTTTTTTGTTTACTGTTGTTGTAGAGTTTAATGTTAAATTATTACGATAGGCCGAAGTGAGAGCCTTCTTTGATGTTCACGAGCAAGAAGGAAGTCACCCGGGCGGGGTTCACCTGGAAATGACAGGACAAAACGTGACCGAGTGCATCGGTGGATCGAGAACCGTGACATTCGACGATCTCGGGTCACGCTACCACACCCATTGTGACCCAAGGCTCAATGCATCCCAAGCGCTCGAGCTAGCCTTCATAATCGCCGACCGCCTAAGAAAGCGGAGAATCGCAGCTCGATCGATTATTTAAGCTGTAAATTGACTTATGTTTCTGGACCAAAAGTTATGGAACTTGGGTGGGTCTTTTATCAAAATGGAGTAACCTTTTTATTTATTATTTATCGTAAATGAGTGAAGCATTACACATGGTGTGTGTCCCCCATCTATGTTTTGTAATAAGTTACATGAGCTTTTGAATTAGTATTTGTCATTTGTATAAATAAATAATTGTTTGTATTGTATGTTGATACTTAAGTTTATCCTTCTAAACATATATTGAAAATAATTAAATAATTACGTCGACCATACTATTTTTTACAAAACAATTGTTATACATGAAGAAACCGCATCTTAATAGAGACCCCGACTTAAAATTATCATAATATACCTATTACTTTTAGCCTGTGTTTGGCAAAAATAAGGTAGCCGATAAGCTAGCTTATAATTAAGCTAGTCCATCTAAACATGTATTATAAGTTAGTTTACTGAAACGTTACTTGGAGTAGCGTTTTGGGAGCTTTTTGTAGTCTTTTCTAATTATACTCTTATTGATTAATTATTAAATTCAAATATACCGTTTTTGGTCATTTTATATATTCTTAAGCTAGTTTTTGCCAAACATAATGTGTTCATAAGTTAGCTTATCAACTATTAGCTACAATATCAATCAACGGCTAGCTTATCAGCTATCAGCTATCAGCTACCAGCTAGCTTCTCTGCTGGGTTTGCCAAAACATAGTCTTAATCTTACGGCAGAAGTTTGTTTATTTTTTCGGTTACAAACGACTTACTTATTTCTCAATTTGAAATAACCCAAATCAAGTTTCCAGACTACGGTGTTTCATCAAGATTCACTAATATCCCTTTAACGACCAAAGATTGTCTTTTCTAAATTATATAAAAGCGTATGCAATAACTTCTTTAGAATAGAAGAAATTTTAGAAGATTGGGGTTTTGAATTAAGATTTTGATCAAGTAGCTTCTCCAAAACAATATTCAAATAAAGAAAGTATGAGAAAAAATATTTTTTTCTCTAAGTACGAAGATAATCCCAAAAATGGTTATAAAAAATGAGAACATCAATAAGAATATTTGAAAATAAAAACATAAAAAGAAAACAATATTTTAATAGAAATATGACGTATTTTATTATAATAACTAATGTTGAAATCCTCAAAATATAGATTCTATGGAGTTCGAATACATTTTTTGGAAATTTGAGTTTTTATTCTTTATTTGGAATTTTTTTTGGAAAATATGTTTGGAAATACTTTTAACGAGGATACAAATTGTCTTTGTTTAAAATCAAGAGTAAACATAACTTTGGTGTGAATTTGTGAACCGAAGACAAAAAGACGATTTCATTGGCTAAATCAATGAAATTGGTTGATGAAATTGTTTAATATGATTCATTTTTTGTCGAAATTGTTTCATATTTCGGTGTTTTTTACATAAATTTCATACACTTTTCCATTATTATAAAACTGTTTCATATATTTTTATAAACCTTTTGATTTTTACGTAAAAAACACCGCTGAGTTTGTGAGTGTGGGAGAGCAGGTTTGGTGGAATGGGTACTAATCAGAGAGGGTTCTAGAGGATTAATTGTGGGGTTGGGAAAAAATTGATGTGGCAGCTAATGTGGCAGTGGGGTTGGATACACATGGCCTTATATATTTATACAAATGTAATAACTAATAGCTTTGTTTTGTATATTTTTACTAATAGCTTTGTTTTGTATATGTTTAGTAGTATTTATATTCTTATTTCATCCTCAATTCCATGTATACTACTAAATTGTTCAATCTGCTAAAATGGCCCAATCCGCCACAACTCGCAAAGATTGGGTTGGGTTATACTTTTGAAAGGGTTGGGCTAGGTTGAGAATTTTTCAAACCGCCATAGTTGTGTAGGGTTATAAAAATGTCCCAAATCGCCCAACCCAACCCGTGTACACCGTACACCCCTAGGAGATTTGTGAGATTGTGGAGTTTTAATCATATCACAATGTTTTAAAAAGCCAACATACACATCTACAATTTCTGTGTTTTGCGTTTTTGTAAATTCAAGATACACCTGAGCTAAAACCAACGTTGAAATCGAAAGAAGGGTGTTGGACACAAATAAGAGGTAATTAAGTGGCTAGATCATCACTTAATTTATCACTCAAAATGACACATCAATTAAGATGAAAGGTAAAGATGTAATGTTAATTCTAATTCCGAACATACCAAAATCTCGACAAAAACGCAAACTTTTCCGTCTGTAAAAGCCGACATTATGACAAAACTGTTTCCATATCAAAAAAGATTACCAACCTATGCAGCAATAGAAGGCTTAGAGGCAGCAGAAAGCCTGGATCTCTTCTTGGCTAAACTCTCGCTACGTTTCTCTCTCTGCTCCTTCAATCGGGAAGCAAGAAGCTTCTGGTACTCAGCTGCCTCGGATTTGGCTTTTGCAATTCTCTTCTTCTTGTCTGCGATTCTAGCTCGTTTTCTTTGCAAAGTCAACGGAGTAACCAATCTTTGTATCTTTGGTGCTTTGCTAACCTCCTTTCCTGATTTTTTGTAAATAAATCAATAATTAGGCAAAGCAAACAAATCCAGTATATATCCCATCCGTATTTAGGGTCTGGGGTGCAAGATAAGCATAGACCTGGCCTCTACCCTAATGAGTAGAGCGGCTGTTTCCAATAAGACCCCAAGCTAGTGAGAAGTGTGTGAAAGTGACGTAACAGATAAGATTTGAAAAGCTAGATATGAATAAACAATAGCAATAACAATAGACAGAAGGAAAAGAAAGATGGACATGAGTAAGGAGCTGTTTGGTTGGTTTTCCATTAAGTCTTGTATAGATAAAGTTGTCTGTGTGGATTAATTCGTCTGTATAGATTGGGAAGGTTTTCGTTTAGGATGGTTTTTTCATAGATGGAAGGAGAGTGTTTTTTAAGCAGGAGGGGAAAGTTTGGAAATACGTGGCTTTCTGCATAAAGCTTCCCCTTGTATAAGGCTATAAGCCACTTTCTGTATGTATCATTAAGCCATTACCAAACAGTCATGTATAGCTGACTGAATAAGGTGTGAGTCCTATTAAGCCCATTAAGATGCTAACAAACAGGCCCTAAGTAACAATAATATATATAGAAGCAAGTATTGGAAAAACATAACTTGAATTAAACATTCTTCATCGATCGGAAATTAATTTCTCAAGTAGATGAAGCCCGTGATTACAAAATGAAAATGCCGAATGAGCTAACCAATTAAGACCTTAGCAAGCAACATTATCAAGTTTTATAGTGTGTTGGTTCACATAAATATAAATTGGATTAAGATGAGAAATGGTAAACTTACCAGCCTTGTTTGTAAATTTTCTTCGGTATGTGTTGACATACTTCCGGACATCATCATCTTTTGAAAGGTTGAAGAGTTTACGGATTTTGGATGCCCTTTTTGGCCCTCTCATTCTAGGTTTCTCCACATCAGTCAGCCCAGGGAGATCATTGTCACCCTTCTTAACAATAACCAAATTCAGCACAGAAAGGTCTTGGCTCACGATACAACCACGTACAGATTTTCTCCTCCTTTCACCATTCCTCCTTCCATACCCACGAAAGCAGGGTGTTCCTGTTGGCATCGATATAATCCATAAAGATATGTACTAAATAACCAAAACGAAGCGAAAAGCCCAAAGGCAGGCTAAAATGTGGCAAGAATATAAGTGAGCATCTCGATTAAAGGATTGCAAAATAACTTTAGTAAATAAGGATGATCCTTTGCCAAGCAATTTGGTAAACTCACCTCTCACCAGTAGAAGACGGACACGCCCAGGAGTTAAAACTCCCTGTTTCATTGGAAATCCTTGCTTGTCACATCCACCCATGATTTTAAAAACATAACCTTTGAATTCCTACATAATATTGAGAAGAAGATACTGAGACATAAACACATTACCATAAAAATTTTCGACTAGATATTCCGTATAAAGATTATAGACAACAGACTCGACAGTAAAGAGTGTACCTCCCCAAGGGCATCACCGCTAACTTCCTGTGAAATCCTCTTGTCAAAGAATGCACGACTAGAAGAAGAAAGAATGAGACATAACATTAAATAGTGAACAACTAATGGGTAACAGAGAATTAGATAAAACTACAAAGATACCCTTATTTTAGCAAATTAAATAAAATTACAATGGGTAACATAAGAGCAAGTGAAGGCCAAGCTTAATCAAATGAAATGGTTAATTTGAGGATGTCATCAAATTTACTCATGGGCTATTAGCAACCCAAAGAAGAATCTATCATACATGTCCACATTTAAACATCTGCACTTAACTTCATAAAACCAAACCAATGAGCCAACATAGACTTATGCTCCCTCTATCCACATATAAATGAAATGTTTCCCTAAAAGCTACAAAGTTAATTTCATCCAGAAGTTTCTTCTGTTAACCTTAGATATACTCATATACGGTTAATAGTCAAACACTTGCATTGCATTTGTTTATAGATGAAACCATAAAATCAACACTTAGAAACTTTTCCTATGAGCTTCAAATCACTGATCAACTATTTACATTTCATTTTCCAAAATACTACAATGACATTTCATCAAAATTATAAAAATTTATGGAGACTTAAGAGCCTAACAAAATCTTTAAATGTTGCTTATGTGCAAAACATATTTGTAAAGTAATCTCAGTAAATCAACATTGTCCCTAACTGTAAGCTGTTGTGCAACCAACCCTAAAACAAAGCCCATCTTATAAAACTAAAATATCAGGTAGTTCTCATATACTTTGCTATAGTTCTTTTCAACTCCAAACAAAATTGAACATTTCAATCCATTCAGCATTCTAGTTTATCACAAAAGCCACAACACGGATAAAGGCATTTCGAATCATTTCAATCAGAGAATCCAACAGAGATCCATCGTTCCATCTCAACAACTACACACAAATTGGATCTAAATTACCAAAATAAGATTAGAAAGTTCATACATTGATTACACAAACACTAAGAACAAAACCGAATTAAGCTTACAGTTTCTGATCATCGTCAATCTCGAGCTTCTTCTGGCATCCAGTGGTCGGATTTGCAATATTAAACTACAAAAACGTAAACAATTAATCAGAATCGTTACAAAGATTAATCATTTGAAGGAATTTGTTACGTAGATTTTGTGCAAAGATTCAAACCTTCATCTTCTCTCCGGTCCTTTGATTGTGCGGCGATGAAGCAAAGGGGCTACTGGTCTAGGGTTTCTGATAGACGGTTAAACAGACGTATATATAAGAGTTAATTACACATTTGGTCCCTAACGTTTGTCGAAACTACGAATTTGGTCCCTGAACTCCATTTATTATAAAATAAACCATCAGGTATGCAATTTGTTGTGGATTTGGTCCCTTACACGGTTACACTAACGGCCACCCATTTTCACTGTTAAGCTCAAGGGTATTATGGTCTTTTTACCATTTCTTTTCTATTTTAACATTTTTTTATTAAGCATTTATATATTTATTAAATCTTCATCTGCTTAACCTTGAATATCAACAATGAATGAACATTTTTAAAATCCAATTCCAAAATCAAAATCTGATAAAATGATGTATGCTTCATATTCTTCATTAAATTCATTAAACAAAATCCTAAGACTAAATCAAAAGCAAATAAAAAAGCAAAAATCCAAACCCCTAAGAAATCATATTCTCCGTGTCGGAGACTCAATAAAACCCATAACAAACCAAAGGGATGAAGGATGTAACCACAAGGAAAAAATAAAAACCGAAACAGAACTCTTAAAAAATCAAAACCCTTGAATAATTCCTTCTTCTTCTTACAGATCTGCAATCGCAAGTAAGAAACACATGGACAAAAGGCTATTGGGTTAGCAAGTCACAGACTACATGGGAGAAACATGGGGACAAAGGCTTTTAAGTTTTTCCGACAAGCTAGTTTCGGTGTCTAAAGTCACCTCCTTTATCGCTCAGTCCATCTCTCTCACTTCACGCTTGAAGCTGTCATCCCTCATCTCTACCATTACAAAGCACCGATCAGGTTTATTCTGCCACCCCACCATCACTCAAGCACAATGACGAACCACAGATCAATCGGTTTATGAGGGAATGGAATCAAACCTCTAAAATTGATGGAAGTCAAAAGAGACGCTGGAAATCGAACCACATATCGTCGACCCTGTTCCCTCTCTCTCTCTCTCTTTATCTCTATCTCTCTCATATATGCTTTCTCTCAATCCGATTATTCCCTCAAATTTGGGTTTCTCTTGATCTGTGTCTTCTCTCAAATATGTTTCTTCTTTGTGTCGATTAAATCTAAGATTGATTTAGATTTTTGTTATTTAAATCAAGGTTTGATTTACGTATTTTTAGATCTGGTTTGATTTGTTCTGGTTCTTCTATCTCTCTTTCAGATTTGTTTCTTCGTTCGTGATTGAATGATATCTAGGTTTCAAAATATGGGTTCTGATTTGATTTCCATATCTAATTTTTTTGTTTTGGGAATGAATTTTGGGGTTTGATTTGGATATTCAATTTATATACTTGATTAAGGTTTGATTTAGCTTTGTTCATTATTTATATTTGTGGTTATCAATTTCAATTTAGATTCAATCCAAATTTGTGATTTAGGGTTTTTGGTTTTTATGAAGATGTTCTTCAATGTTCATCAACAAGTTCTTGTTTAAAATGAAACAATGTAACTTGAAATTATTAAACATAGAAGAAAAAGGGTATGATGGTAATTTGACAGCACTTAACGGATTTATGGACGACTGTTAGTGTAAGGGACTAAATCCGTAACAAATTACATATCTGGATGTTTATTTTGTAAAAAATGAACTTTCGGAACCAAATCCATAACGTTTGACATACCTTAAGGATCAAATCCATAACATTTGACATACCTTAAGGACCAAATCACTCTATATATAATTTTGTAACGTTTCACTTTGATCCATTATACTTCATAATTAGGTTCATTTTTTGAGATTATTACAAAAGTATCTCATTTTAGTTAGGGGAAACTACAAATTCATCTCATTTATTTCTATGTTTTTCAATATTCGTCCAAAATAGTTAGATCATCTTAAATTTGTTTTTTAATTAAGAGCATTATATTTTAAAATTTTTATTAACTCAGTAACCATCAAGTTACATGTTTATAGTGTTAAACTCTTCTTTCTCTGCGGTTAAATTGCTTTTGTCCCAACAAAAACTTGACAAAAAATAAGAGTATTACTTTTTAAAAATCAAATTCATGTTATTAGATTATTACAAGAGTATTTCATTTTTAGTTAGGGGAAACTACAATTTCATCTCATCATTTTTTTGCCTTGCTATTCGTCCAAAATTATGGACAGAACAAATGTATGTCTTGTATTTGATATGATTAGAACTGGATAACACATAATTAGACAAATTACCTTTAAAAGTTATTTTATGATTTTTTGTATCATAAAATAGTTATAATTAAAACAAATAAAGTAAATAATCTAATTTATTAACACTTTTACATAATTTTCATAAAACATAAAAACATACATATATAATGGTACCGAATTTGAATAAAATTTTGATATAATTAATAATGGTATATAGTAGAGGTGGAGGGGTGGACGTGAGTACTCAACAATTTCACTTAACTACTCAACAAAGTCAAAATAAACAATAAAAAGCATTTAAACCACGTTTATGCAAACACATGCTCCACAGACATTATTAACTCCAAATTCAACTTTGATCGGGAGAAATTATTTTCCAATTGAGAGTATACCATTTATATTTCCAAAATGTCCTGAAACATAACAATATGCATTTTTCCAAACCAAGTACACTTAAAGTGCATTATCACCAAATAACCCCCAAGTTAAGTTAATAGATAAACCATCAAAATAACTCAACTTATGATTTATCAGCAAAATGTTTAACAAAAGTGCAAAACCCAAATATAGGCATTTTTTATGATGCATAAAATCAAGTACACCTAAGATGCGAACTTCATCAAGTAATCGACCCATTTTGATACTTTTCAAAAACCATCTTAAGACTTTAACATAAACATTTAGGCATGTACATAGCTTTCACAAAGCAACTTGAACCCATCTTGCTAGATGTAAGTTAAATCTAGGTTTTATTCCAAATATTAAGCTCCCTTTGAAGAAAGCTTAAGATTTATAAGCAATATACAAAATCCTAGCTCCACCACTTCTCAATACATCGTCTCCACTTCAAATAACACAAAACCTAAGACAAAATGAGGAGAAAAGGAGTGGAGATAAAGAAGACACCAAATTTAGAGTTAAAATTGAACGAGATGAGAGGGTTACCCATACTAAATACTCTTGAATCTTCCAATCAACTTTAAATCTCTTCATCTAGTCTTGAAGATCTTGAAAATTCGAGACCATAGCAAAAAGAATCATCCAAAATGGAGTGGAGATGAGAAAGTTATGAATAAATGATAAAACTTAAGAAATCTTGTATATATGCAGTTCTAGCCGTCTATGTGAGTTTCATGTGGGTTCAGCTTAGTTCAACTCATGTGAGATTGTTTTCCAGCCACCCGTGTGAGTTTCATGTTAGTTCAGCTTAGTTAAACTAACGTAAAAGTCACTCGGTCACTAAATTAGCGATAACTACTTCGTTTTAACTTTGATTTTGCTCCGGAAAGGACCGTTGAACTCTTCATTGAAATTTCTATTCAACTAGACTATAAAATCTATTATATGGGCCCTAAATCCAGTTTCTTCTATTTTTCTTTAAATACAATTTTGTCCAAATCATTTAATCACTTACCCAAAAATTCGGGTGTTACAGCTACCCGCGCTGCCAGATCATAGAAGTATAAATAACCTCACACATTGATATCGGTAAAAAAAATGTCCTAAAAATGAATTCTATTGATTCCATATGTTGAATCATATAATTCTATTAAATGAAACTCATATGCGCCACATGAAATAGATAGTCACCATGCTAATTAACCTAATGAATTCCAAACATAATGTTCATGTACATCGTAATTCACCACATAAAATCAAACATCTAAAACAAAATATAATTGACTCTATAATATATGTTTTTATATATATTTGAGTCGAACATTAATTTGAACTAAAAAATAATTAAAAATGCACAACTTCCATGAAGACATATACAAAAGTCACAAGAATTTAGCAACATCCCCTATTGTCTACAAGCGTCTCAAACGCCTCCGCCCTTATCCCACCACCTCTGCCGCGCACATACGCTACCGCTGAAGATCGGAATCGTAAGGAACAGAAGAAGAAGATTCACCAATGGAAACTTTCATCGGAAGGAGTTGCACAACTACTGCGGATATGAAGAAAGCAGAATTTAGAGCAATACTACTATGAATATGAAGAAACTAGAAAACCCTAGCTTAATAACTGGTGTATTGCCACTAAATAGAAAAAACTCTAATAAGTAATAAACCCTAGAAATACAATCGCCATTATTCCCCAACTAGCAGTAAGCAAATTGCATATTGATAACCACTTTCGGAGAGCTGAAGAGAAAGGTATCAGCAGACTGATCAATATTGCCTAATGGTTTCGCATCTACACGATATTTACAAATGAAATCTCCAAATATTCCTCATGATTGGTGAAGATATGTGAGCTAGTCAATATGAGTATATAATAAGTAAAGAGAAAGTTGACACGCGACGGTGGTCTGCAGGTGGCCGTATGGGCCATTCGATAACAACTTGAGGTGGAAGACGGTGCAAGAATCCTACATTGCGAGCAACAGAGGCGGGAGCTAGAGGCTTCACGGGTTTTGTGGCCGATTGTTGTGGTCGACGGACAGCCATGGCGGATTTTGTGGTTGGTTGTTGTGGTCGACGGTGATGATGGCAGAAAAGGCGGAGTTTCACCGAAAATTGTTGCCGATTGGAGTTGAGAGGATGGATCCAAAACGTAAACTGGAATTGGGGTAGAAAGAAAGTGGAATTAGGTCGACCCTTTTATTTTTTAGTTTGACAAAAATACCCTTGTGTTATCACAAATACCCTTGGAATATGGTGGATTATTTTATTTCTAATGGCCTTTGATTCAATTTAATCTATGGATTAGATTAGTCCCCATGGTTCTTCAAAAAGTTTGGGTTTGCATTTGATTATTGGCCTCTCATGGTAACCCAATCTATATATATATATANGTAAGCATTTAAAGAAGTCACGGCCAAAGTCGCCCGAATAGCTTTTTTCACAAAAGCATATAAGATTTTTTTTTGGTTCGCGTGTTTCTTTAAAGAGGCATCGTTCTCGTTTAAAGTTGATCCTATCTATACTACACATATAAGCATTTGAGTCATTGTCATAATTACAAGTTTTTAAGCACAATGTACAACCAATTAAAGCATAAAACTCAAAAATCTCTTAAAAGACAACTAAATATGCATAAGTTACAAGTTGTTGAAGCTTCCCTTTTCTAATCCTGACCTTTTTCAACACCACCAATTTTGGGGATGCTGAAAGTTATATTTCTCCTTCTACAAAGCTCTTATTCTCCTTCCAGCTTAGAATCATAATTCAAATTTCAAATACATAATTTCTCTATGGTTTTTGAAAGGTCTCAATCAATGTTTCTCTATATCAAAGCATTATTAGCCTAGTGGTCGGTAACATCTTTGGAAGCAAACCCTAATGGGGCAGCCTACTGGTTAAGGCTTGGTGTTGGGAAAAAACCCACCCAAGTTCGAATCCAGGGGTGAGCAACCAGGGGCCACTGAGTATTAATCCCAGGGGAGCATGCTTTAGCTCTCGGTAAAAATTACCAAGGATGTAGTCTGGTAAACCCAGGTGAACCTTATAAAAAAAAAACATCTTTGGAAGCGAGGGACAGTGGATGGCATCCCTGTTTACCTGGGTTCGATTCATGGGGTGAGCATGTGATGATGGGGACCATGGGTCGGCTTTCAGATCGGTCCATGGTCGTCGAAGATTAGTCGGATGCCCGTATAGATCCCGAATACTTCGTCGACTTCGTGTCGAAACGCGTGCGTGAGTTATCCGTCGCGTAAAAAAAAATGTTTCTCTGTCGAACAGCTGTATCCCATGTTTTATTCTCCACCTATTCTTGGTAAACTTACACTTTAGCTTTTTCCTCCTTCATTTTCATCTTTCTTCCTAGTCCACTAACTTGGGTTTCTATTATCAAAATTCTATTAATACTAATTTGAGGTCGCTCTCACCTGCAAAAAGTGGAAACAAGAGCTTCTTGGAAATATTGACATTAATGATGTTGGAGGTACAATTTTTTCCTTTAGAATTTAATTTCGATTACGTATGAAAATGGGGATAATTAATTATTATTGTATCTTGTTATGTTTTCTTTCTCAACGGCAACTTAATTAGTTGTTACTTACACCTTAGGGTTTTTTTTGAACGGCAGCTTAATTAGTTGTTAGTATACACCTTAGTTAGATTAGAAACGTCTCTACTCTAAGAAGGTGATCCCTCTACCAACCATGCTAGCCCCAGTTGGCATTGTTACGTTCTTTTTGAAGTTGTGTGTCTTGCAGCTAATTAATGCAGTTTCTATGTGTTCCTATGCAGTGGCGGACCCAGGAATTTTCTTAAGCGGGTGCACCTTTAAGTTAGATCAAAAATTCGGAAAAATCGATGTGGTTTGACGACAAGGAATGTTAATTATATCAATTTCAGGAGTAATACATTTTTACAAATTGAATCGACCTTGACCGTTGAGTAAACACAAGACTATATTCTATACAACTATACCCAACGTGTTTTCAGCTGGGTTCGCCACTACACTTTTATTTTATTTTGGTTGATTTAAAAAAAATATTTCAACTTTTAGTATTTGATATAGATTGCTTAGGTTTTTCTTGGTTTTGCAATTAGTTTTATTATGCATCAAGAACTTCTAACATTAAACAAAATGTTTTGCAAACTAAAATTAACTATGTATCTTATTTCACTTTCTTAGAATCTAAAATATCGAGGAATAATCATCAAACCAATGGCTAAAATAAAATTAGAAAATACAATCTGATAAGAGTAATAATGTTCAAATCCATGACTAAAGTGAAATAAGAAAATGCAATTTGACAAGAGTAATGATCATTAAATCAATTGCTAGAATCAAATTAGAATTACAATCTAGCACTAAAGTAATATAAAAAGTTAGTGATAAATAAAGTAACATACCAAATTAATAGGAACGCCCCTTTTTTTGATTTATTAAATATAAAATTTAATATATATTTTTAAATTGATATTAAAATATGGAATTAAATTCAAAAGATTATTTCTTATAGATCACTATTCATTTCTCATCGTTGGTTTAATGTATCTATACTACTATATTTTGTTTAACAAAATCATTTTTCAACATTTACACTTAATACCCTTGTAATGAATCATCTAGTTTATTTTTAATCCCTCACTTTTTCATTTTTTATTTTATACTTTATCATATTAACAAAAATAATAGTATACGAAGTAATGTGAATTAAAAAATAATTTTTTTTATTACAAAGGCATTTAATGTGATATTAGATGTTATTTAGGAAGTTATTTAATATGTCATTTAAATTGAGATTTATTAGAATTTAAAAACTAAAAAAGCATAAATACTCAAAAGGATTCAAACCCACGCCTTTCCTAATTCACAAGAAACTTGTGTTTTGCCAATGCGCCAACAACATGCTTTTGTCTAAATTTTAGTTAAAAGTATTTAGGGGCACTCTACAAATTAAGCGGGTGCACCTTCAAAACGCCTGTTTTTTCCTCTTTACGGTAATTAATTGAGCAGGTGCACGGGACCCCCCCTCTCGTAAGGGTAGGTCCGCCCCTGTTCCTATGAATTAAGGGTTTTAGATTTATGTGCTTAAACGGTACAATTTTGGGTGTTTTTAAAAGATTTGCATATCTATGTGCTTAAACAGTATGAATTTGGGTAATTCTGTTGTAAGAATTTGCAGATCTATGCTTGCATGCATTGGTGTTTTGAAGTGTTTTTGCTTGAATTTAGCATAACATGGTTCTAAATTTTGTGTTTTTAGTGATGGGTTTTTGGATTAATGTGGTATGTTTTAATGGATTTGTATATCTATGTGTAATGGTGGTTGTTTATGGAATTGTCATTTGTTGACACCATATGTTTGTTGATCTTTCACCATGGCTTTGCTCTTTTTGATTGTTCACCACTCTGTCTATCAACAAACATCTTTATAAACCTTGTGCCATTTTCCCATGTTCATCAACAATGACAAGGTTTGGGACACACCTCGTTGGAAGGCTCGAATCGAAACACCAAGAGGGTTCCATATCAAAGCATACGGGTGGGGCCATTAGCACTTCACGACACAGACACAGAATGTTAACATATATAAATGTTTTGAAATTTACTACAATTTCTTATCAACTAGCAACCGATATTGTCTTTTGTAGCTTATCAGGGAAAAACGTCTCGTTTCTATGGTGGAGTTGTTTAGAAAGACCCACACAAAAAGGAGGGTCCAGGGAGTTGATTACTCCCAAGGCTAGAGTTTTTTTTCACATTTACTGTTGTTTTCAAAAAAATTAGCAAAAATAGGGTTGTTTTTTTTTTCAAAACTAGAGTGATCGGACTTTGGAAGTCAGAACATTTTGTACACCAAAACCACCTATCATTCCCTCAAAGAAGAGACCAAAAAGTGACCAAAAGTGATCGGACTTTGGAAGTCCGAACACTTCTCCTTTCTGCTTTGGAAGACCAAAAGTGATCGGACTTCATATGTCCGAACACTTTTCCTTTCTCAAAATTGTAGAACTGGTCGGAAATAGGATGTCCGAACACCTTGGCTTCACGTGAACTCCTTTTTCAGCAAACTTGACAACACTTTAACTCTATGGACTTGATAACTCTATGGACTTCACATGAACACTTTCTTGTCTTTTATCCCCCATGCAACAATCCGTGACCTTTCTTGTCTTCTATCCCATGCATGAACCCCCTTCTATATAAACAAACAAATATTAATTATGATTATCCATTTTTCATATTCTTTAATTTTTCATGAACCCCCTTCTATATAATTATAATCATCCCCATGCATGAACCCCCTTCTATATATAAACAAAGTACGATAAATTTTCTATATTCTTTAATTTTTTTGTATTTAATTAATTCATAATATTAGTTATGATTATCCATTTTTTGTATTTTGCCTTTGTTAAAGGTGACAACCAAGACGAAATTTTATGGCCCTATTTTAAAAAACTTATCAAATATATGAATACCATTCCATTTATTTTATAAGAATGGTTTTTTATTTGAAACACAATTTAACAAAAGTAAGAGGAAGTGGTCGGACATGTGAAGTCCGATTACTTCTTCCCGCAAAAAGAGTTCGGACTTCACATGTCCAAACACTTCTTACAGTTTTGACCAAGCCTTCTTACACACATCTTACATAAATGAAAAAAATGGTCGGACTTCCAAAGTCCGATCGCTTTGGCTCGCTTTTGGCTCTTCTTACGAGGGAATCACAGGTGTACTTTCCTTAGAATGTGTTCGGACTTTGGAAGTCCGAACACCTTAGTTTTGAAAACAAAAACAAATCTTAGCCATACATCCGGTCAATAAAGACGGCTTTGACCGGGTCCCCCCTTTTATAATCTCTACCCTCCCATGAATCGCGTCAATCCTCCGTGATCACGTCCACCGTAACCCAAGATGTGTGGCTGAGATTCGTCCTCACGTTCACAATAAAAAAGTGGTTCATATTCGTCCTCGCGTCAATACTTGATAAAGTTATGATTTTTATTTTAAAAGGTTTGCATATATTTATATATTACCATTTTCTTTCATTCAGAATATATCTATCTATCTATCTATACTAAATTATAAAAGAGATTTTACAAAAGTCTTAAAGACAAGTCTTAAAGCATAGAGTACAACCAATTAAAGCCTTATATTTAGAAATCTTTTGATGGCTTTGTTGAGAACTTAATTTATATCTGATCTGATGGATGTTTTGCTTCCTGTATGAAATTTAGAACAATGATGACGATGATGTTTCAACTATGCACAAAAACTGTATAAAATTTAGAACAATGATGTCGATGATGTTTCAACCTTCAAATAAGCACTCCCAAACACCCCCTTATTCTATGTAAGTTGTTTGTTTTTGTTACAAATGGCCAGTCAAGCCACTAAAACCACCATTTCTTACGACCTGTTCTCGAGTTTGATTAAGGAAGTAAAGGAAATGATTTCTAAGAAACTGTGTGTTCTCGAGTTTTTAAGAGGGAGGAAAGGAAAGGATTTTCAGGGATTTGTGTGTTCTCGAGTTTTTTAAAGAAAAGGAAATGATTTAGAAGGACTTGGTGGGATAACTCTTTATTTTTTTCCCTTGAAAGTTATCCTCCCAAAAAATGGATGATTTTGAGGGATAACTTTCCCCTCCCCCCTTTCCCTTTCTTTCCCTTCCCCTCCCAAAAAATGGATGATTTTTAAACTCGAGAATAGGGTGTAATGCACATTATGACATCAATACAAAGGTAACAAACATTATGACATCTTTAGGGTTTTTGGGATATCGAAATATTGAATAAACTTTTATCACCCGTTGCCGTATTGCACAGGCATACTGCTAGTCTATTAGACCATCCGCGGCCAGGACGGTATGGGAGCGGTGCCGGTGGCGGTACCGGCGGTAACACCGCCGCGCCTAACCGGTACCGCACCGGTATGGCAAGCGACCGGTATACCCATGCCGTTCTTGAAGCGTAGCC
>LUCG01234929.1:0-14199 GCA_001633085.1 Carthamus tinctorius
TATATATATATATATATATATATACACACACACATATGAGAGTTCAAAAACTTAGGAATGGTTTGGTAAATGTTTATCGGATAAGCGTTTGCTGGTAGGATCAGGGGCATTTCTTGAAGAGTGCTCCTGCTTATCCATCCAATTTCTTCTACCGGAGTAAGCGTAGAGGTTTCAACATATATAGTGAAGAATTGATCCAAGTCTAGCCGATGTGAGACTCTAACATTGCATCTGCATTTTTTCCTCTAACATTTCATTCTCTAGCAGAAACTTCGTTGCTCCAACGTCGCCTTTTGCCATGCAATATCAATGGATTGTTGGTACGCTTAGTGGGTGGGAGTTTTTTTTCCTCCTTTATTTAGCAGGTAATTTTTTTTATCCTTGTTATGTCTCTTATCTGATAAATTATTGGCCATTGTCGTACTTAATTGATAAAGTAAGTGGTATATATAAGCATTTACCCAGTAAGCACTGGCGGACTTAGTATAGTGCGCACGGTGGTATGCGCCACTATTTCGTTCCTTCGTTGTAGTATAAAAATCTATAAGGTTGTGAAAAGTGTCACCATATCAATGAGGACACAAGTTTCTCTTCGTAGAGTTTGTTAGTTCTTTACTTTTCAAACGTGTGGTCTCCTAGAGTTATTTTCCTAGTTTTTAGCTTTTTAATATAAGAATTATTATATTTCAAAAAATCTGTAATAACAGAACTCGAACACGAGACCTCATATTTGAAAGGCAAGGAACCAACCACCAAAGCAATATTGGTTTTGTGAAAAACATAACGAAGTTTAAATTTTATATTTTGCACTCATTTGATCGTCACGTATCGATTTGTAGTATCTGAAAGGACGTGGATATTGGTTCACGAAATATGTATGAAAAAACTACGGTGAAGCAAACGATAAACTTGATCTCTACATCGTCAAATGTTATAAGATCAATAGTTTACTTATCAGAATGATAGAAGATAAAAAATTTTCCCCGAACTTTGTAAACAAAATGGAACTTTATCACATTAATTGGGGGAAAAAAATACTTGTTACACTAAATAAAAGTTAAGGAAACTTTGTTACAGTTTTAAGAACCCTAAGAACTTTGAGAACTAGTGCATCATGTGTTATTTCAATAACTTTCAATGTATATTTGTTTCAAAGTTCGTGTTTCACGATATGAACTTGTTTTACGTGTTTATGAAACAAAAAAATATAGATGTGTAAAACGTTTAACGTCGTGAGACCAAATATATATGAAACAAAAAGAATATAAATCTAATATATGTTAATCAATATCTTAAACCTTTGCAATATAAAAATCATACATAACAATATCTTTTTTTTATAAGGTTCGTCTGGGCTTTGGCCAGAGTACATCCTTGGTAATTTTTACCGAGAGCTAAGACATGCTCCTCTGAGATTAATACTCAGTGGCCCCTGGTTGCTCACCTCCGGATTCGAACTTGGGTTGGTTGTTATAGCATCCACAAGCCTTAACCGGTAGGCTGCTCCATTGGGGTTAACAATATCTTAAAGTAAAATATCTCAGAATTTTCACGACATATAAAATTCTCATTTATTTATTCCTATATATATGTATATAAACATACTTGGGATCATAAGAGATCAGACTGTTCTTGTGAAACTACAAAATAACATTGAACGTTTACAACAAAACAATGAAAATGTATAAGAAAACACCGAACTTTCATAGTAAAAACGTCGTGAAGGTTTGTTTTTTTACCTCGACAATATTTTCATTGTGAATGTTTAACGTGTTTTTATGCTTTTACAACCCAACTATATATGTATAATATATATATAATAATAATATGCAAATTCTAACCCATACTATATTCTCTCTCCCAAACAACACATGATGTCTTCCAGTACTGTGGCGGATTGGTTATCGTTCGGGGGTTCATAGCGCCCTAACCGAGTTCGAGCCTTCCCGTGCGCATGCTGGGAAGTGGGGCCATGTTTAGCCCCCAAAATTACTAGGGATTAGTCGGGCTTTGACTCGGACACCCTTCCAAAAAAAACAACACATGAAGCAAGGGGCAGTTTGGTCAAATGGTATGATGGACCGGGTCTCATCCAGGGGTAGTTTGGTAAAACTGTTAATGCCGTATGATGGACTATGTCTCATAAACGCGTTTCGTTGGATTGACCTAGCACCCAAGGAAACCCAAAAAACTTTAGCCAAACTTTTCACCTACCCAAATTGCCCCTACGCAACGAAAACAATCAATATTAACACTTTAGGACCCCCAACTTTTTAAAAATTACAAAAACACCCCCTTCACATTCATTTTAAGGGACACATGTTCAAAAGTACGATTAAATTTTATATATTTATATCATCTTATACTTTTGTCAATGACTTCTTTAACATTATTATGAATCATTTTATATTGTCACCCGATAAATCGGGTAGTTCTTACGAACATAGTTGGTTTATCAGCTGATAACCATAACGTAAATAAAGCTTTATCTTACAGAATACAGCAAACTGATTAAGTTCCAAACTCCAAAAATATATTCGATAAAACTGTTTTTTAAATATGTATTACTCATTGTTAAAGAAATTAAAGCGTTTTGATTTGGTATATTCGTTAGACTTTTTTTTCTGTTACATTTGGAGATACCTTTCTTTCTAGTACGATATACATGATTACTTCTAAAAGGATTATTCGAGAATAACGCCTACGATTAAAAAAAAGTTATATTTCGATACAAAACAATTTTTTCATATACTGTTATTATTGTAAGAATTCCGTATATATCTTGTCCCATCAGTACTATAAAATATATTCCACATATTTTGTTTTTTTGAAATCCAACTTGGGTAGAATTTTAACGTCGCTTTTGTTTTTATTTACAGCAACTCTTGTTCAATGTTTTCAAAAACAAAATTAAATAATTGTTGTTTTTAAAAGTCAAATCCTTTTGTTTTAACATCTTGTTCTTGATTTTTCTTGAAATACATGTAGAATATCGAAAACATCGGTTATAAAATTTTGTTGACGATCATAACGTGACAAAAATGATCTCCAAACCGATGCTGACAAAAGACTTCACGCCTCGAATTCTCCTATACAATGTACGAATTTTATTGTTTGTACTATTATCCTTCCTAATTATAAACAATTCATTAATATTCAGAATGAAAATTGAATATGATATATAACCGATACGAAGTTGATTTTTCTGAAACCAAAAATATTCTGTTTTAGGCACATAACATATATTATTGATTTATTTTTTGTAATATTAGCTATAACAAGAAATGTTTGACATTGATATTAATTACAAGTTTTTAATTAATTACTTAATTACTATTTTATTATAAATAATTAACCTTGATTACATACAGCTGGTCGAGGTTGCTCATTATTTCCTCTTTATTTTTCATACTATAAATTATTATTATTATTATTATTATTATGATTATTAAAGAGTTGTCCAAATTATTATTTTTGGGGTTTATGGCAAATTGAATTAAAATATAACAATATTTACTTTGGTTCATATTTTATATAACATATTTTGAAACTATTTGTTTTGTTACGTGTGAGATTGAAAGTATTTAGATATCTTAAGAATAACAGTAAAAAAGAAAAATCTCAAGTGGTCTTGAGGATACGTTGTGTACTATGGAGAGAAGCTCTACGGCCTGGCCTCTTTTACGTATCCACTTTACGTAATGTATATTGACCCGGTTTTTATTTTGTATAACCTATTTGGTCTAAATATTTGAGATATCACGTTTAGCTACCAAAAGGAATGTTTTGATGATGGAAAGTACGTTATATATATATATATATATATATATATATTACAATGTATCATATTTTATACAAACTTTTACGTCAAAATTACCCATCATTAAGAAACATCACGTGTTGAGAGTCTTTTGACTATGTTTTTCACATATAGATTTTGAATTATTTAATGTATGTTCTTATGAAAACGATAATAATTTTACTCACTAGTCTAAGATAGTGGATAACTTTGTGTATAATAAGGATAAGTCCGAGTGGAAAACTGAGAATATTCATAGTGGTCATCATTTTCATTATGACAATGCACAATATCTGGTTAGTCTAACGGTGTATGGATTACTAGTAAAATCTGATCTCTCAAGAAATCTAATTCAATCGAACCATATGTCCAGACGAATCCTGGTAATTTATAGTTGTAAGACATCAATCCTGATAAGCTTAGTGGACGTCTGAAATTGAACTCTGGAGTCTGGACAGATGATATATTCCACCATATCTCATTGAGCCTCAACCACTATGCCACTACCATTTTTAGTTATAAATGTTCCTATATCTACTTCTTTATTACATATAATTAGAGTGTCGTTTTGCCAAGACGTTGACATGTTTTCTTGATCACATATCAGAAATGCTTTTATCTCCTAAACGACTTTTACCTCGACGTTATAAAAGATTTGTGTTATTTCATCTTTTCAGAAAATGGTTTATTAGAGTCTTATTCTATCAGCTAAACTTTAACTTGTTCGTTTTAATTTATATCAAACTCTCTTTTCTCTACTCTATGCTCTTTTTTATAGAATAATTTAATAAGATTTCATATACTTTTATAGAAGTTAAATAGATATGATGATTTTATTTTTGTTTTAGAATTTTGTGGTTGTGATTTGGTCTTCATTGGTGTTTGTGGAGTGGTGTCAATGTGTAGTGTGTTTAATGGAATGGATAGCTAGTTGAGTGGCCTTTAGAAGCCATTAATACACATCACCATTGTTTGAGTTGGCTTTAAAGAATATGCTACATTTTGTATTCATGTTAGGAAGTCAACATAGGGACTTATCATAAAATTTTAATTTTGAAAAATATCAAGAATTAAACCAAAAATAAATAAATTCAATCAATCAAATAGAAATCAAAGTTTGAATGAAACATTTGCTTAATGGGTATTTTGCATTTGCATTAGTTGAGGCTTTTATATTGAGAAAAATATAATATAGATATGAATTGATTAATAAAAAAGAATATGTATTTAATTTTTATTATTTTTGTAGATATTGTAGGAATTGATACTTTCTTATCGATAACCCATACAAATTATTGATGGTCCTCAATAACGAGGATAATAAAGGGAGACCTGATCAACCAACCATGTGTTAGTCGACGTATCGTAAGCATCTTTTTCAAGTATTTGTTTAAACTTTTAGCTCTTTTCCTTTTGCAGTTAACATTTTCCAACGGTTACGTGATCTAATTTACCAGACATTCTTTGATGTGTTGAATTACATATGCTTTGAATTTAGTCATATTTAATAAATAAAAATTAAAAAACATAACGAATCTGAGTATGGATATATTTATCAGGTCAATTATAAAAAGTGAAGATATTCTATCGAAGTTGCGTGAGTTTTGGGGTATGAATGTTACCATCTTGACTTACTAGTGATCAAATGTAACTCTCATATTAAAAGATACGATCCATGTTGTTATCTTGGATAAAGAAATTGATGGCAGGTTTCTCAAAATTATCAATGATTTTTATAAAAGAATAATTTAATGTGTGAAATACACAGAATATGTGATGAAATAACAAATAAGTCCTCTAAAATGTATCAATTGCCAAAATTTGTTTTGATTTGATAACAAAATTGTTTTACATAAGAAATTAATAATAATGCAAAATCAGTAATTTGTTTTAATTAATATTTTTTTTCAGTAGAAATTTAGGTTTAAACCGTATTTTATAATTTGAATATATAATCTTTAGTACGTTTCACTAACCATCTAGGTAGCAGTAACAACTAACAAGTACCTCCCTTGGATCGGGTAGCTACAGTCACAGACTGTTCTCGTATATAGTATATATATATAGGGTCAGGTTCACGTAAGACTAAACTATTTTCGTGAGACCGGTGAAATCAAGACTTTAAACTTGAAAATTCATAGCAAAACATTGTGGAGGTAAAAAAAATTCAAACCTTCATAGTGAAACACTGTAAATGTTACATTTACGGTGTTTACAGTGTTTTCACTATGAATGTTCGACTTTTTTTTACCTTCACAGCATTTTCACTGTGAAGGTTCGAATATATATATATATATATATATTTTTTATCTTCACTGTGTTTTTCTATGAACCTTTTGGATTTTTTTACCTTGGTTTGGATTTTTTTTACAATGACAGTGTCTTTCACTATGAATGTCTTTTTTACCTTCACGGTGTTTTGCTGTGAAGTTTCATGTGTAAAGTCTTGATCTCACTGGTCTCACATAAACAGTTTAGTCTCACGTGAACCTAAGTGTATATATATATATATATATAGGGTCAGCTTCAAATGTGAACTCAATTTNGCTGTTTTCTGATATTGGTGAAACCAACATTTTTTTACATGAAACTTTACATCAAAATACTGCAAAGGTAAAAGAAATCGAACATTCATAGTAAAAACACTGTAAATGTTACCTTCACGGTGTTTTTTGATGTGAATGTTCGATCTTTTTTACCTTCACAACATCTTCGCTGTAAAGGTTCAGATTATTTATTTTTTTTACCTTCACAACATTCTCGTTGTGAACGTTTCATTTTTTACCTTGTTTTAGATTTTTTTTACCTCGATAGTGCTTTTTAGTATAAATATTCGAATTTTATTTATCTTCACGATGTTATTGTTATGAAGTTTCATGCGTAAAATCTTGGTGTTACGCAGTCTTACGAAAACAGTTTGATTTCACGTGAACCTACGTCTATATATATATAATCGTCAATATGTTTCACACAGTTTATTACTTTTATTTCATAAATAAATAAATGAAAAAAAAGAGTAATTTAAATAAGATAGAGAAAATTGCAAATGTGGATCTCAAAAATGGGCTTTGAAAATGAGCTCCAAACACTTGTTCTAATTGAAAATGGGCCAAATGGGCCTGCTCCAATATTGGTGTTTCTTAAAATTGATATATATTTATAATTACTTTTTATAAATAATGGATTTTTAACAACCCAAAAAAAGAAAAGCCCATAGAAAAGAAAAAAAAAATACAAAATCCATCTATATTTTAATGGCTTTTAAGATCACCACAAATTTACTCCAAAAAAAAAAGGCCACCACATTTTATTATAATGACCTATAAATTAAGAAATTGATAATCAATATTTTATTAATTCATGATTAAGTTTTTAAAGAAATAACCCTTTTATTCCCAAATTATTTATTACACCATATGTTTTCATTGTTCAATGTATTTGTACATTGCTCATTATACATTTTGATAGGGATTAAAAAAATATTTCCTAACACCAATAACACAAACAAAATCATACACACAACATGGCTTCTCACATCTTAAAGGTGTGAAAAATAAACAATGATTAGGTCTTATTTGTTTATAATTTAGGTAGGGTCTATATGAATAATTAAAAACGTTATCTTATTATTTTTGCAGGTTATTTGTTTGGTATGTTATTATCGAGCTCAGACCGACTGAAAATATTATCTAAGAGAAATTATGAAATTATCGAATACAAGTTATTAAAGCTTCATATCGTTGTACTAAAAGAATTATAGAGCTTCAACTGTAGGATGTCTTTATAGTTTACAGTTGAAAACATGGAGGGGAAATAGGTTAGGATTCATGATGAGTTTGGTCGGGTGGCGACATGGGTATGGTGATGGTCTCCAAAACTGAAAACCATGTTGTTATTGGTATCCCATAAGCATTCTCGTCTCAGAAGAAGTTTTTAGACGTGTTTCATGTATGATTATTTTATTTAAAAGATACAGATAAAAATAGCCGACAAAAAGATATACAATTGAAGCAAAAAAGAGAGAGCAAAGTTAGAGACATGGAAATTACAAGAGATATTAACTGAGAAGTTTTGGGGGAATGTTTCAATTATGAGTTTGCTCTAGTGATTGTTTCATTCTTTCAGTTTAACTTTACAGGTGTTGTACTTACATATATTAAACACATTATGTAGAATTAAAATGGGTAACGAAAAGTTATATTGCGAGAATACACATCGGTATATGCCTTAGGAGTATAGGATCTACATATTCAGTATAGGGTCTATAGAGACTTGAACCTTCAAGTAAAATCAGTAATTACAAAATACAAATTCTACAATCTTCAAAGCCGAAAAATCTCCCTTTCCCTTCGTCCCTCACGATGTTCACATAGTTTGTATTCATACCTACCAAGAGAATTTATAAAAAATAATTAAAGTATTAATCTATACGGTTAACACATAATAGAAATTCGGATAAATACCCAAAATTTGCTTTCCACAATTTACTTTTCAATATTATAACCCTCCAATCTCATCATAAATCCACTATTACATGAAATTGAAATTGATGTGTTAACAAATTATGACATCTTTCACACCAACAATCTTTTCTTTCATTACCCATGTCTTGTGGTCAAATGAATGGTGATTATTATTTGTTTTTGTTTCATGATATGATTAATGTCCATGCCAATAATTAGTTTAGACCCTTAATTAACCATAACTATTTCATATACATACATGCTATATATGTATGTATTTTTGTCATATTTAATACTTGTTTTATATTGTTTATGAGAGGAATTAATTGAACTTTTTGGTATGGGGCCAAGAGGAACATTATGGCAAAGGTCACCCTCTTATAATTAACTTCCTACTAATTATCAAAACCAAGAATTACCCTTTCAATTGTACTTTTATTTTGCCTTTTATAACAATATAATCATAGGGTCAGATTCAAGGAAAAAACTTAAATAAACAAATAACCAAATAACATCCTTATAGTCCTCCATCTGGACCGTATATACTTGTGCATACAGGTAATTTTGTAATATGCTATGCACTTGTTCATACAAACCCAAAAAGAACTCAAATTACCCATTATGCACAAGTGCATACAGTCTAGATGGAGGGTTACAAGAATGTTTTTCGGTTTTTCGTTTTTTTAAGGTTTTCCCTTGAACCTCCCTCTATAATCGTAATCCTATATTTATCACACTATTTACTAAAATAAAATACTGAATACTGAACTATTAAGATATCCTAATTCGTATTAAGATCACAAATTCGTATTGTCTAATAATATATTTTAGATTATGAGACACAATCAGAATCAAGAATCACATAAGGATTATAAGATAAATCAAATGTGTATATAAAATGGGGACATGAAATATCTACTTTTAATTATTGAATTTGGATATATGTTTTGGAATGCTTTGATGTTAATTATATCACCATGTATTGTATGATTAGTAACATGCATACTTTTTGTTTATTTGTTAAAAGTTATTTTAGTTAACAAATAATTAATATTTATATACACTTTTATTTTCTTAACAATATTATTACTTAATAAAACGCATGTTTTTTAATTAATCCCTTTATATCATATGAAAAAAATGTATGCCATGCCAATAATCTTTGAAATGAAAATAATTATTTTAACGTCTGGAAACATATAAGTCTGTGTATCGTATGTATGTCACTTATAACCAATGTTTTATATGACGTGAGACAAGGTGTTACAAGGGGGTCAAGTCTTAAAGCTAAGGAGCCACTGGGTGGCCACTGTGTTTTTCATGACGTGATTTATGATAGTAGATCTGTATACCGTATATATGATTATAATACACACTTTTTTATCCCATTTTAAATTAGGTTATATGTTAAAAATGAAAGGCCGAAACAATAAAAAGATAAGCCAACTAAAAAAAACGTCTTATAGAAATCGTGCATTATTAGGTCATGGCATAACACTGACTTAACATGATGTGTAGCACAAGCCCTGATCATGTTGTACCAAAACAACTGTCACTGCTAGCTTTTTAGACCATTTCCCATACTATATACTTTTTTTTGTAAGTTGGAAATTTATTTTTCGGCAATCACTTAATACATACTCTTTTAAATTAAATTAAGTTAAATGCGTAATTTAAAAGTTAACAAAATTTACACGATGTATGCAAACAACAACCAATACTTAAGGTTGTTCGGTTTGTTTTACATTAAGTTATGTATTATTTAAAAAATAAATGCTTGTGTAGATTAATTTATCTGTATAGATTGAGAAAATTTTTCTTTAAAATGATTTTTAAGAGAATTGTTTTTGTGAAGGAAGAGGTTTTGAAAAAACGTAGTTTTCTACATGAAACTTTTCTATAAAAGTTTATAAAATAAATTGTTATAAAAAGTCAATATATAATTAATTGAACAACCTATAAATCTCATTAAACTTATTAAGTTGTCAATAAACAAATTTCTTAAAGAGTCGATCATATATTCACATTCATCATTACGATGCATTCTCATGTTTTTGTATGCGAATTTTTGACTCTGAAAAAGAAAAGAAAGAAATTTATATTTTTTTTACCCTCCAAACTATTTGTTAACTATAATATTGTGCTAATACCTTACTTTGTTTGCTAATTTTAGTCCAATCTTTAGAAAAATAAAAAATTTGCCAAGTGCCAACCCATGTTAATGATGATGATATGTTCAATTGTGAATTAAATTAATGGGAATATGACGAGCTTTTTATTTTTTATTTTTATTAACAAAAATTAAGTGTTTTTTTTATAATTTAAAGAGTTAATTACACTTTTGGTCCATGTGATTTTAATTGAAAATAGAAACATAAATGAAATGACCAAAATACCTATGTAATTACCCTACTTAACAAAATTAGTTAATGGAGTTAGAAGTCATGGACCCAGAGTGCTATAAAGTGTAAACCATAGGTACCAAATCTATAATTATTTCAAAAATGGACCTGGAGTGTTAAAATCATCAAATCATAGGGACCAAAAATGTAATTAACTCTAGTTTGTGTTTGATTTGTAAGTGATAATTTACAAAAAGAAAAAAGAATGAAAATCATATTGATTAAATATTAAATACATAATANAACTATAAATATTTAGATTAATTTTAAATGGGAAATAGAATATTTATATGCATAAAGCCAAAATAAATAAATATCTTTGTGTTGGTGAATGGTTGGATTTGGAAGACACACATAAATTATATTGTTTATGGTCTTTATTTTGCAAAATAAAAGCAAGAAATTTTCATAGATTCACATTTCACATAAACATATAAAAGAAAGAAATAATATTAATAGTAATAGTATAGGATGAAAACAAATCATGTCTAGTTTAGTTGGTTTTATAAGGGCGGTAACATTTTGGGGGCCTGTAGATGGGATCCCAGTCTACCTGGATTCAATCCCAAAGGGAGTCAATTTAAGAGCATGAAGAGTACCCAGTCATTGGGCTGGTCCAGTCATAGGTCGTCGCCCCCCCCCCNACGGATTAGTGGGCTTCCCGTGGATGCTCGATATCGCCAGGGAGGTATGCATATACGTGTTCATGTGTTCGTGATAGTTATTCGTTGGTTCGATACCGCTACGCCTTTCATAAAAATAATAATAATAAGATGAAAGCAAACATAGTATTAATTTTATTTATTATTCATGTCCAATCCATATACAAAGGATTTGTGTCCCCATCCCACCACTCCCTAATTGCTCACCTTAATCACCCATCTTTTCTTGTCTATGGTTGCTAGTGCCTTTTTTTTTCTTATAAATACATGACTTTTATTTTAAAAATATTTCTAATATGTGAAATTCTAGACTAATTTAGACCATAAAAATTAGTTGAAATATAAATTTAATTTAATGAAAACTCTAGCTCTCACTCTCTTATATTTTCTATCTCCATAACATACAAATACATAGAATTAAAAAATAAAATCCAATTTGTGAGCACTTATTTATAAATTCAATTTTAGAAGTTTAAAATTCAAAAGCACCCGTTATAGTTTTGCCTTGATATATGTAAGAGTAAATTACATATCTGGTTCTTGTGGTTTACATAAAAGTGTATTATGCGTCTCTAATATGAAATAATCATGAAAAATGTTCAGATGGTTTACAATTTCACACTTATTTGGTCCCTTACCCTAACGACGTCCCAATTATGTCCTTTAACCACATCACATGTGACACGCATGATGGGTAAAATGGTCTTTTAACATAAACCCATCTCCTTTATACATCAATTGCAGGTGAGCCACAAACACGCAACCTAACCTAGTCGATGCAAAACGTTTAAAGAGGTGGAATCAGATTAAAAGACCATTTTACCCTTCATGTGCATCGCATGTGATGTGATTAACCGAAACAATTGGGACGATACTGTTGTAAAAGACCAAAGGAGTGTGAAATTGCTAACCATAGAGACGTTTTTCTTAATAATTTTAAATTAAGGACGTGCAACATGATTTTGTGTAAACCATAAGGACCAAATATGTAATTTACTTTATATTTAATTAATACCTACCAATCTTTTTAATGATCTTTTTAATTATACAAATGTAATTTCCACATCTAACCATCAATTAAATTGGATAGATGGCTAGGGTTAGTTTTCTAGTTCTCAATATATATATGATCATTTGAATCTCGATAATAAAATGGATCATCGATATTCTTATCAGATGAAATGGATTAGTTCTTGCATTATTACATTTTTGCTTTTAACTTTAAATTGCTCACTTTGGTATATACAAATAATTATTTATCTTAAAAAATAGGGTAATTCAATAGGGTTTGATTATAAATTGCCAATCTATTTTTTAAAGAAGAAAATAATAGTCTATTTTCTAAAGAAGAAAATAAATAATACAAGTTCAATTTTCAAAAGAAAAAGATATCTATTATTTAAATAATTTTTTGTTAATTGAACTTTTTCTATCATTCGTTTTGTTTTGTATCTTTTATATCCTGTGAGCTTCATCTTACTTTATTTTAAGATCACAGACATGGATTTACATAATGTATTGAAAAAAAGAAGGAATCTGATAAGATATATCCGTCCAATGCACATGTTTTCAATTAGTCTATAAAGGCAACATAAGTAGATATATTTCCCGTTAAAAAGAATCTTCAAACAATACATGTATCGATAAAACGAAATACAGAAAAAGAAAAGGTGAAAACCCAGTATGCAATTTTTTTAAGTGGGGCTAAAATAATTTGTATAAGGGGAAAAGTTGAAGGTGACATCTCATGGGTGCACACTTGCCCAAATATGAAGGGGAATTGAAGAACAACATATCAAATAATACTTGAAAGATATAAAGTCTCCATGTTCATGGGTGTGTGTATGCAAATACTTACAAAATATAACAACTCAAACTCAAGATTTTGAGCCACACAAAATCACTTCCAACACAATCTTGTCTCTTTTTTAATATATATATATATATATATATATATANTTTTTATTAAACAAACAAGATCAATAAGAGCTAATTAAACCAAGATTCTTTTATTATATGGTTGGGATTTCTTATGAATAATATAAGACCACTTTCATTTATGAGATTTGGAGTTAGGATTCCATTTTAATTATGGGGTTAGTTTAAAAGAAAAATTGGAACCAAAATCCAACAATTAGATTTGGAAATTCCCCATAGGAATTTCAAAGATTTTGTAGGATTTTTTTATAAAATTGTTTTAGATAAATTTAAAACACTTATTTTGTAATAAGCAATTAATGAAAGATAATTTAATTATTTTTTATAAATTATTAGTAAATAATGAAATACAATCCTATTCCATATATTACAAACCACGAATACTGAAAATTCCAAACCCCTCTGTAAAACTAGATCACTCAAAAACATTGGGTCAAACCAAACGGGTCCTAAGAATCTGTTTGATTAGCGAGATTTGATGAGTTTTGAAGTTGAATTACATTACAATCTTGTCTTTCGTTTTACAAAAAATGAATTGAAATTCTAAAAACATGGGAATTTAGAAATCCCATGAATAACAGGGATTTCACAAGATTTAATAAGTTTATTTGTAATAATATCTTAAAACAGGTAAAAGAACACTTATTTTTGTAATGATCAATTAATAAAATATAAGTTAATTATTTTGTTATAACTATTAATTATTTGTTTTTATAGATTATCTACAAATAAATACAATTTAATTCTGTTTCAAATCTTATAAAACAAACCTCACAGTTTCTTTTTTGCAAAAGTTCTATAGTTTAGCAAGCATTTGAGATGGCTCATTTCACCAATATATAATCAAGTTTCCAAAATTAGTTATATAATTAAGGGTAAAATATAATTTAATCCCTAAACTTTGTACTTAAAAATGGTTTAATCCCTAAACTTTT
>LUCG01234979.1:0-13178 GCA_001633085.1 Carthamus tinctorius
CATTTTTTCGTTCAAAAGATCATAAAATTTTATCTTATTTTGTTTAGAGCGAATAAAATTAGACATGGATTTATTTATTTAAGTTAAAAAAATAATTGAATTGTATATGACATAACTTGTTGTTTAATTTAAAAAAAAATCAAATCATAGATAATGCCTTGTTTTTATCTTTTTACAAGAAAGAAGCAAAAGAATAGAAAATTACAAAAATAGTCCTTAAATTAACGGAGNAAAAAATCAAACAAATATGATGTGGCATCATAAAAAGTCTTTAAAAAAGCTTAAGCATTATGGATGCTCTAAAGAGTTTTAGAGATTTTTCTATATTTTGAGATTTTTGTAGTCTCTATTTTTTTTTCTATTTTAGCATTTTCTGGGTAGTTCGACTAGATAAATTGACAACTTAAAAACAATTAAAAGTCTAAATAAGGTCTAAATCATTTAACTTTAGTCAACTTATCTACGACTGTGTCACGAAGAGTTTCCTAATTTCATTTTATTTGAATTTTTAAGGTTAATGGATTTGATTTAAATTTATAAGTTTGGATTATAAAATTTTAATTCATAATTTTTAATTTTATAAATGTTAAACAGATTATTAAACGGGTCAGCCGAGACTTGTAATCTATTACTAAACGGTTGGGTTAGAATCAACCACCGACAACCCAATTAACCACGATGATACGATGATGATGGGCAAAACCGTCCGATAAAATCGATGGGAGAGGGTTGACGAATGACGACGTCGTTTAATGGAAAAAGGGCTAGAGTCAAATGTCAACGAATAGGCGACCGCTTCAGACGACTTTCACTTGCGCTTTGGTTTTTCTTTTTCTTTCTTTCTCCCAACGAAACACAAAAAATACTTCTTGCATCATTGCTTATGCTTCCCATTCCCACACTACTACTATTACTACTAGACTAAGATATATAGATTCAATAATTTCAATTACTACTTACTTCTTCTTCTTCTCTCATAATCATCAATTCATCAATCAACCTTCAAAATTCCCCTAAATTCAATGCAACCACAACACCGCCACTCGCCGTCTCCATCGCCATCGCCGCCGCCTCAGCCGTCCATGACGCCTTTCAAGAAACGCCTCCTTCATCGAGCCGAAGACTCCTCTAGACGTTACCTTTCTCCTTCTGGTACTCTCTCTTCTTAATTGTATAACTGTATTCTGTGTTTTTGTTTTTTGATTCAAAACCCTAGCAATGAATTCTGTGTTTAATTGTTGATAATTATTACGAGTTCATTAATTTTGGTTCAAATAGAGTAAATTTCCACTTCTTTTTAATCCAAATTAAGTATATTTTCCATTAAATGCTTGATTATGTACTTGTTTTAGAGTAGGCTGTTATGAGGTGAAAAGGACCTGAATTTTGATTAGATTATTTTGTAAATATGGGAAATTAGGAGAAGTCAGTGAACTTTTTGTCTGTTAACTTTACTTGGTGCAACCTTGATTCTTAAAGAACCAACCTTTTTCAAGATGGGGGTGGTATGAGCTTTTATACATGGGCTCCTAATTTGTGGTTGAATCTTTTACTTTTAGAAGACTGCTTGGATTGGTCAATTTAGTCTTGTTCTTAAAAGTAATCTTTTTGTTTCTACCCAAGATCTTGAACTGGTTTGCGGTTTGGGTTTCTTAGGAAATGGTGATGTATTTGCTGGAAATCAAAGTTTTTATGAACTTCCATAAATAGTTGATTTTACCAGGAAAATTTCCTCAAATGTAGGTGCACAATACCATGTGAATATGTTCTGACTAGTTGGTTAATTTTGAGGCAGAAAATCAATAAAATTCAAAACATGTAGAACATTATATCAAACTATGAAAGTAGTAGAAGTCATGAAATTACTATTGACAAGTCTTAAAAGAGTAATTTCATCAATTCATAATTTCATGATACATAATCAAATTGCATAGCTCCACCATCATATTGATATGCAAGAGTAAGTTGTATCTACATCTTGATCATTACTTGGTGCAAGTTCGATACATGGAAATAAATTTTCTAAATGGTTAATGTATGAAAAAACATCTGTATTTACCACATGTACTTGCTGTAAAATCATTTGGTCATATTCCCTATTTGTATGAAAGAAGCGCTCTTCTCTTGTAATTTTGTTCGTTTGTTTATCAGAGGAAAAGGAAGATGAGGAATATGCAGCGGAGAAACAAGAGAGGCTGGATATCGAATATAAAAATCCCTCTTATGAGGCGGAGGAAGAAGGATGGGCTGGACAAGGAGTTGAACAAGGCCGAGGTGATAGGTTTGGTGGAGAACATATGATGGAACGTGATGAAGGGAGACTTGAGGATGAAGAGTTAAGTGAGGAAAATTACTATGATGAACATGGGTTGGATCAAGATAGTTACAAAAAAGAACGGCATGATGTGGTTAGAGAACGGCAAAAAAAGAAAGAATTAGAGGTATTTGTTGGTGGATTGGATCGTGATACAACTGAAGAGGATCTTAGGGAAGTCTTTAGTCAAGTTGGCGACATTACTGAAGTGAGGCTCCTAATGAATCCAATGACCAACAAAAATAAAGGATTTGCGTTCATAAGGTTTGCTACCGTTGAGCAGGCAAGGCGTGCTCTTAACGAGCTTAAGCGTCCAATGGTATTCATCCTTTTACTTATTTGTTTCTTTCTATGTAGTTCTTTTACACAATGTAGTTCACCTTCTTCTTGGAACTATATACTCCTTCCTTCCCATAATAATTGTTCATATACTTATTTTCCAATCCTACCCTTAATTATAAGATGGAGAAATTCATTACTGTCTCTATTGTTAAGGGTAAAATTGTCATTTTGTTTATTAAGAAGTGTAATAATTACACAATTCTAAAACTATGCACCTTTTTCATTTTGTACATTTATTCTGGGTCAGGGGAAGTAATATTTATATTTGGTAAAACTCACGCATATTCTTTACATTTGGTGAGGCTTGAATCCTTGACCTCCAAGGAGGTTTGGGATATAGTGGGAACCCAAGTGCCATTGGGCCATTGACTCTTTGGAAAACAATTAGCAAATGATATATAACACAATTTCAGATTAATGGAAAGCAATGCGGAGTGGCCCCAAGTCAAGATAGTGACACTTTGTTTGTTGGTAACATATGCAAGTCATGGTCAAAAGAAATGGTACGTTGTGCTGCCTCGATATTAATTACGTTGTTTGTTTTGCTTTTGGAACATGATAACCGAGCTGTAATTTTTCAGTTGAAGGACAAACTAGTGTGGTATGGCATAGACAAGTTCGAGGAGCTGACATTGGTTGAAGATGTTAAAACTGAAGGTATGAATCGGGGATTTGCATTCTTGGATTTCCCATCTAGAGCAGATGCCTTGGAAGCTTGCCGACGCTTGCAGAAAAGGGACGTCATATTTGGCACCGACCGAACGGCCAGGGTTGCTTTTGCTGACACCTTTATTGAACCTGATGATGAGATCATGGCTCAGGTATATATTATAAACACATAGCATTCAAATGTTCTTATTTCATGATCCCTTTTATTGCTATTGTTTACTCTTATCCAGCTTTTCATTTTTTTAACTAATCGGTTTTCTTTTCTCCCTTTCACAACACTTCTCACTAGCTAAGGGTTGTCTTGAAAACAACGGCTCAACTATTTAGGCTTTAGGGTAGAGATCAGGTCTACTTACAAGTTACACCCCCCTCCCAAAAAGATAAAAAAAAATCCACCTCCGGGTGGGATATACTGGGCTTTGTTTGGTTTATTTTGTATTTCATGATCCTTTAGTTAAAGTTGGTTCATGTCGTAGGTTTAACAGCAACCATTCTTTGATATTTTATCTATTTGAAAATGCAGGTGAGGACTGTATTTGTTGATGGTTTGCCCCCTTCTTGGGAGGAGGACATAATAAAGGATCATCTACGACAGTTTGGGAAAATTGAGAAGGTTGAACTTGCTCGAAATATGCCTGCTGCTAAAAGGGATGATTTTGGTTTTATAACTTTCAACACACATGAAGCTGCTGTATCTTGTGTTGATGGTATCAATGATTCAGAGCTCGTTTTCAGAAACAAGAAGGTGTTTTCCTGCTCATCTGAGTTATATCAAGTTTGCATCTTTAGCATATGTGTCTTTCTCTCTTTCTAGTTGTATTGTGAACTCATCTAGATTTTCAAGTTTTAGTGTATCTGTATTTCTTCCTTTTTCACACTCACTAGCCACAAGTGTTCACGGAAACAACCACTGTACTCTTTCGGCTACAGTTTCCAACCTAGCATTTTTGTAGACTTACTTTCTAATTTGAATGCTCCTTGTCGATTTTTATGTGATCTTGGCATGCTTTTGTATATGAATTTTATTCTTAGGAAGCCAATTTCGATTTCTATAGGTGAAGGTTCGAGCAAGGCTATCAAGACCACGCCAGAGAGGCAAATCTGCTAAATATGCACGAGGGGGTTACTCAGTTGCACCAGATGGTTATGGAAGTCACAGGGGTTCTTGGGAGGGTGGTTCGAACCGTACGGATCCTCATAGGTTCTCGGACCGGGGTAGAAGAAGCATCCGAGATCTTAGTCCATATGATGGAGGTCGTAGAAGGTCATTCAATTCTAGAGATGACCGAGGATATGAAGTCTCTGTTTCCGATAGAACTGGTAGCAGAAGACCATATAATTCTTCAGACAGATCTTTAAAGCGAAGATCTCCAGGTATGCAGTAATCATGTCATTTATATTTGGGAGTTCTCACTCATAGTTGTTAAAAGTGCTCCTGAGGCGCGCATAGGCTATGAGGCTCATAAGGCTCAAGGTCTTGCGCTTTTTTGAAGTTGAGGCTCAATGCATTCATGAGGCTCACTAAGGCTCTGCGCCTTGGCTGAGGCCTCTTCTGGGCCTAGGCGTGCCTCAAGAAGATCCATAAAATAGCTAGTCAAACCCTAAGGTTAAATAAGTTTTCTCATTTTCTTATCCCCTGGACTTCTTAAAAAAGAGTTATTAAGTAGATGGCATAAGTCAAACCCTTGTATCAAAAACCCAGTCCTTAAAATTGCATCTCCTTCTGACATGTAAATACCCGGTCCTTAAAACTTCTCCCTCATGGCTTACGCTTTAAACCCTTTTCCATTCTGCCTCTACTGAAATACTACATTGGAGGCTTGTACCTGCTACATATTTAAGTTGTGTGTAACTCTCTGTGTGTGTGTGTGTATATTGGTAAAACGCGCCTTGCATTCATGAGGCCCACGCCTCACACCTGCGCCTCACGCCTCGCGCCTAGGCCCCAGGACCCCTTTGCGCCTAACATGGAGATTTTTATCCACTCTCTTCTACTTTCTCCTTTTCTGGAGGAAGTTTTGAAGAATCTGTTGGGGATAGAGGAGATGCTCTGATGCTGTATAACTAAAATACTCTTAACCGTATCTTGGTTTTTCAGTTTATGGAAGGGGCGGCTTTAAAACTGAGTACGTGAGGCAAAATGTGGCTGTATCTTCAACCGAGAGGCAGGTTTATAGAGATTCTTATTCTTCACGTGGAGCTGGATACATGGAAGATTCTTCAAGGACTGTTTCTCGTTTTCCTGGCCGGGGAAGTTCCCATATTTACGATGAAGATGATGATGGTGGAAGATATGTGTATGTAGAGCATCCATCAAGATACAATGATGGCGGTAGCCGGAACTTTAGTTCCACATCTGGCTTAAAGAGACCTTACTCATCAATTGTAAGTCAATTTTTTATCTTTATTTTGTCTCTCTCGATACAAATGATCTTTGCCGATACCTAATAAGCTCACCCGGTTACGTCTAGGAGGAGCACCATCCACGTTATACTGAATCATCTCGGAGGCCATCCAGATCGGATTTTGATTATGCCAATAATTCTGATTTGTTGTATAATGAAAGGATATATGGAAATGAGCCCACAAGGTATGTCATATTTCACTAAAATGAAATCAGATTTTTAGCCCAAAATGTCCCGATAGACTGTTTTATATGACTTAAGTTTAGAAGGCCAAACAATAGTGTGTCTTATGTAAAGATGTTAAATAGGATGCTAGGATGTATTTTGGTATCTTAACTAGGGGTGTAAACTACCCGAACTTGAGCTGAGCTCGGCTCGTTTATGTTCATAAAGCTCAAACTCAAGCTCCACTTGTTTTGAGCCTTACGTATCAAGCTTGAGCTCGGCTTGTCAAGGATACTAGCTCAGGCTTGGCTCGCTTGTCAGACAAGCCTAAGCTCCCGCTTGAGCTCGACTCATTTACCTGTAAATCAATACTTAATATGTTTTTTATTTTTTTATTATTTATTAGTTAATATTTATATTATATATTAATTGACGGTTTCACGCGAGCCTAAATGAGCTTAATCATGAAGGCTCAAGCTCGTTTATTAAACGAGCTTAAAAATGAAACTCGACCTTGGCTCAGGCTCGTTTAACTCAAGCTCGAATTGATCTTTTAACTAATCAATCCTGAGTAGCTCACGAGCAGCTTGGCTCACTTACACCCCTAATCCTAACAAGTTTTTAATGAATAAAGCGTCTTATTAGCTTTTTTATATATGACTTTCTAGAAGTGTATTATGAGTACATCTTTTACAATACACTTCTTCAAGTAATATCATATAAAAAGACTGTTATGATGCTTTTTATCAAAGTTGTTCTAAAACACTTGATACAATGCTCAAAAGACTGATGGGATGCTTTATTTCAATGCTATTCTAAAAAACTAGTTAGGATGCCCAAAAGCATCCAATCAACTTCTTGTAACACATTTACATAGGACACACAATTGTTTAGTTCTACAAATATAGTCTTTTCAAATTGTCTATTAACACATTTAGACATTTTTGGCTTCCTATAAAGCCGATTTTGTTGTGTTTTCTAGGTATTATGCAGTATTTTATGAATTTTCTTTTGAGTTAAATATTGTGAAGCTCTCTATTGTCAGGGTAGCGCGTGGATCCCGTTCTGGATATAATGGAAGTAATCAGAGTTCTGCAGGCCATTCTCATGGACTGTATGATAAGAATACCTCCAATGTAGGCTATAGAAGAGGTATTAATATTGTTGTAATTGTATATAGTATTGATTTGTTGATTTTGTTGCTTCTATCTTTCAACTCATACGACTCTTGGCCTCCAAATCTCAAATTTATCAGTGGAGATCGGCAACGAGGATCCAGAAGAGATGTACTCCAGATATGGTAGAGAACGTGAGTCGCGAGACTACATTTCTTCACGATCGGAAGTACGCTTTATTGTCTCTCATCTAATTTAGTGTTTCCATCACCACTAATAAAATCGGCTTGATAGGAAGCAAAAACTGTCTTAAATGTCATAATAGACTGCTTTATAGGACTTAAATTTGTAGGACCGAATGATCATGCTTCTTATGTGAAGGTGTTACAACACGATGTTAAGACATATTTGGGCATCCTAACAATTTCTGAGGACCCATTTGAAATATAAGTATCTTAGTTTTTCTATACGATACTTTGAAGAAGTGTGTCATGAACACACTCATTTGTTTTTATTGGACACTTTTTAAATAATGTCATATTGAAAGACTAATAAAATGGTTTATTTCAAATTTTGTCCTTAAAAACTTATTGCCCAAAATGTCCTATCAACTTATTGTAACAGATTTATATAGGACGCACATTTGTCTATTCCTATAAACAGGTCTTATAAAACAGTCTATTAGGACATTTAGAATTTTTGGTATGCAATTAAGAGGATTATGTTGTAGTGTGTTTTCATTTCCTATTGTGCTTTGCTTTCAATTAGTTACATTATATCCCAATGTTCCCCAGATGCGTGCCGAATCATATTCTCCTGTCTACTCAAATCATCGCGTGACTGATGGCTATGTGGGTGGCCGGGTTCCTGACTCATACTACTGAGGTGAGCTCTCGGTCCGTCCAAAAAAGAGTTGTTAGTTTTACCTCAAATAGGTAAATAAATAACACAGAAAACGGGTTGCCCAATCATAGCTTCGACCAGATCACATACTAGCTTCATGTTTTACGTATTATTTATACGTGAATTAGTGGCTTAAATCATTAGTTTCGGGTTCACTAATTCGTATGCTGTATTGGGTGTTTTATCGAGATGGGATGGAGGTCGCTGATTGTAATGCTTTTAAAGAGGATTTTGTCGGTTACTTCAATAAGACTCATTATGTATGATGAATATGTATGGTGAAAGTGTTGGAAATATGTACCATTATATTATTGAGATTTCTAATAAGAACCGGTGGGTAACAACAGTTTAAAAGACTTGATGCATACTTCTGTTTTGAGATAGCAACACTTGACATACAGGATTTAATGCTTCAGTTTAGAGGATTCATATCATAAAGACTTTTGGAGGGTAGACATTGGTTTGATCATAGATTCTAGATTCTGAGATCGTTTTTGACACGCGTTCAACCGGTAAGATTTTGGGTTGCAGCAACCAGTAAGATTACTCATTGATTCGATTCCCAGAAAACATTGAAGATCTATTATGGGACAAGAGGATGTTCTTTATGGATCGAGAAATGCCAACCTGAAGATAATATTATAGTTTTCGGAAAAAAATTGACGAGGCTGCTACTTTGAGAAGCAGGTATGAATAGCGTAAAACACTCGATATGGTCGAGGTTTTATCATCTTGAGATGCCAGTTTCTTGATTTTATCAAGAGAAATAGATTGTTGATCATATATGGGTTAATCGGATATTGATGTGTTAATCTTGAAAATATCGGATTAATCCTGTTCTGCTACTATGTTTCTTCAACTATTGAAAGAAGAATCAGGTGCTTGCTTCTTTTATAATCTGATGTCATGAAAAGATAGATGGGTGGTTTTAGAAGGTCAGTCTCTAAGCTAGATTTCAGTGGCATTTGGTCACAATTAAAACCAATTTACATGTTTATCTGGATTTCAAGATTGCAGCTGCAAATGCATGTTTTGAGTTTCTAGTTCTCGAATCGAGTGCAAGTTTCTTCGTCCTCTGGGATATAGATACATGTAGAATCTTGCACTGAAGCAAGGTGGGTTCTATAATATGTTGCAGTTGATATGAATATATGATCATGTTTGTTATATCTGGTTCGGTTTGCGGGTTCTTTAAATATGAAATGGAAAGAATTGAAATATGGGTATGAGCCATAGTTACTGTAAGAAGAAATGAAGATGAAACCCGAATATAAAGAAATAGGAGGAAATGACGTTAACGAATATGACCTTAATTTGTTTTTGTTTAGGTTGCGTTAAGGATTTGCAAAATAGTTTGAATTGATCAAATCTGTAAACGGTAGGTTATGAATTGTGTGAATGGTTGGTGAACAATTAGGCCGTTAGTTCATTTGTGCTTGTTTATTTAATAAATGAATGAACATGAACAAGTATTTTTGGTTCTTTAAGTAACACACGCGTAGGCAAACTAATATCTCGTTCTCTTAATTATGTTGGTTAACATATGGTTACGTTCACTTGTGTTTATTTATATATGTTTGTTAAGAAAATATATTATTAATCAGTAATACAATTATTAATTTAAATAAATTAATAGCAGTGTTGTTACTTAACTAATACTATATTATAGTTTTTCATAATTTTTCGTTTTACCTGAGAATTCAAAAATCTTTCAAAGTCCTAGGTAATTACATAATATCAAAATATATGATGCGATTTGCTAGATTCACACGCTTCTTGTTCTTTTAGGCTGTGTTTGGTAAAAATAAGCTAGCTGATAAGCTAGTCCATCCAAACATGTACCATAAGCTAGCTTATTGAAACGCTACTTGAAATAGCGTTTTGAGAGCTTTTTGTAGCATTTTCCAATACCTTTATTAATATTAGTTATTAAATTCAAAGATACTTTTTTTGGTCATTTTACATACTCATAAGCTAGTCTTTGCCAAACATAATTTGTTAGCTTATTAGCTACCTGTTAGCTTATCAACTAGTTTGTCAAACATAGCCTTACTATAATATTTGATGAGTGGATAGAATAATTAATGATGGTAGATTATTTTTTTTTCTTATAGTTTTACTATAAGAACAAGATAATGGGTAATGGTGGTCTTTTCTTGTTTATTTGTATTCGTTTATTTTCATTTAGCATTTTAATGAACGGTCATGAACAAAAAACAAGCATGAGTGGTAAAAAGCTTGCTCCTTTATCGTTCGTGTTCATTTGGTTGTGCGTTTAAATTAAACGAAAAAGTATGAATGAACATCCATTCGTGCTCATTTGATTTGTTTAATGTCTATTTATTTGGAAGCTTTCCGGTTTTATGTTGTATTTTATTTATTGTAGGGGCTTTTATAAAAACAGTCTTTCTACTCTTGAAGGTATATATGTATGGGCTTGTGTATATCTTAGTATCTTACCATTTTTAAATTGAGGTTCAGACCGTGTTTGCTTGAAATTAGTGAAATTTGGAACTGGGTTTCTCTTAATCCTAGCATTTTGTTTAAAGAAAAGCATAGACTTAAATCTCATTGTTGGTATTCATGGGATTCTATATTACTTGTTGCAATAATATATTGAAATATAAAGTAAACTATAATTTTGGTCCTTAAAAAACCAACAAAAATGATCCCTGAATTTCAAAAACTACACTAAACGTTTTTTATGTTTTTGTTTTGCTGTGAATCCAGTCCCGGCTCACTAACTCCGTTAGTAACTCAGTTAAATGAGGATACTTTTGTCTAAAATGAAAGAAGGGTTGAAATGTAATTCTTTATCTCGATACTTATTCATCTATCGGGTAAAATTCTCGAAGGTACCTTAATTCCATTTATATTTTGTGTAACATATTTTCAGAGCCTTCATTTTGTATCTTGTATGTGATTTACTTATATAGTGTAAACCATATGGACCAAAATCTCATCTATCATAGGTCCCACAAATATAGTGTAAATCACATGGATCAAATATGTAATTTACTTTATTTTTTATTAAATAATTTCTAGCTCTGAAAATATGTTACATGGCCAAATAGATGTTTTTTTAAAACTTATTTATCAAATAGGTGTTGTTTGAAGCATATTTACCATTTAGGTGTAGTAAATGGGTTTTTAATGCTTTTTATTGTTTTCTTAAGAGTGAATTACACTGGTGGTCCCTCCCTGTGGTTTGCCTAAATTTTGGATTTGGTCCCTAAAATGAAATAGCTACGTCGATGGTCCCTAACTTTATGATTCCATTTCACTTATAGTCCCTCTTACTTAACACGGTTAGTTTCATTCTTAACATTGGGTTAAATGAAGGGACAAATAAGTCTTTTAATAAATAGAAAATAATTTCCTTATTAATCACAATTGAACGTCGTCTTCCCGAAATCCCTCCCTAGGTCTGTTTCTTTTTGCACGGAACGTCGTCCCTCCCGTCCTCCTTTTCTCTTTGCTGCCAACCAACTCCAAGGAGCAGGTTGTATTGATGCTCGTATGTGTATGCACTTGCATATATATTCTCTTCAATATATGTGGGAGAAGAAGCTATCAGTTGCCAAGCAAAATAGCAATATAGATTGAGAAAGAAACACCATAACATTATCGATTACAAATAAGATGGAAGATTCGGCCATATTTTGATTTTGTGTTCTCATTTAGAAATTTGAATCACATTGTTAATGCCATCCTAATAAACACAATACCAAATAAAACCAAACTATGATTTGATGGATTGGGCAAGAAAATTGTACCGACTTTATCTGTGTGATTTGTGAATCAATGGCAGTAAGGCAAATTCAATTGAAATGGACTATAGAAATTTTGGGCCAAAAGCTTCCACACCCAGATGGCAAATGCTAAAAGTTGCTAAATTACAAAACCCTTTTGGTCATTTTGATTATAATAAGTCAACAAGGTAGTTTGCTTTTTGTAACTATTTCCCTGTTTCTTTCTTATCTTTATTTGCAAATTCTTTAGAAATTGGGATATGAATTTTTACCCTTTGATTTTTATTACTTTCCTTTGATGCCATAGTCTTCAGTTACGTGTTTGATGTTTCAAAACAATTGTTTTAGTTAAGTTAATAGGCACTCATAAAATTTTGATCAAAAGAAAAAGAATAAAAAACTTATGATTAATGCTTCCCCTTATGTAAATTCATGGTCCCGCACCTCAACGGCAGGTTATTGAGGATTTTCTCATATTGTTTTTCATAGCATGTGTAGGTTTTGATGTGGATGAATTTGATCTCAACTGCTCTCCTCTGCTTTTGCTCCAAAAGATTGAAGACAAGCTTTTGTGTCATCACCCACGAAGTTCAACAAGAGATGGGGGAAGGGGCTTAATATTTTCAGCAAAAAGGGAGGGGGTTCCAAATCACAAACCTCTTAATAACCCTTATAAATTGAAATTTAACTGATTTGAACCATTGAAGATGCAACCTACAGAAACAATAGTAATCTGAAACAGCCAACAATCGAGAAGGAGAAAGTTCAATAGCAAAGAAATAAGCATGAAAAAGTAATTAGAGAAAAGAAGGAACTTACATTGACAAGAAGATGATGCAATCACAAGGACGATCTTGTCTTTTGCGCATTTGGGCTGAATGGATTGAAGATAATGTAGCAAACTCATATCTTTGTCTTGTCCACAGAGATGAAATCATAAGGACGATTGTGAAAAGTGTTTAATTTTGATTAAATAGAAAATTATTTTCTATTTGTTAAAAGATTTATGTGTCCCTTCATTTAACCCACCCAATGTTAAGGATGAAACTAACCGTGTTAAGTAAGAGGGACTATAAGTGAAATGGAATCATAAAGTTAGGGACCATCGACGTAGATATTTCATTTTAGGGACCAAATCCAAAATTTAGGCAAACCACAGGGAGGGACCACCAGTGTAATTCACTCTTTTCTTAATGTTCTTTTACTGATTTTTTAAATTGATTTTCACATCATATTTAAACTAATTTTTTATTGCTTTATTTTAACTGTTTTTTACTATTTTAAAACCAAGGTTCTAAATGACGTGAGGCGTGGCGTGGCGGCGAGGCCAAGCCTCAAGCTTTAGGAGCCATGGCGAAACCATGGCCTTTTTAATGCGTGACTTATGACATCAAATTTCTAGTTCATATAAAATATTATATATAAGATTATATGTTTTGTACTGTCATTAAATGAGTTAATAGGAATAAACAAGTTAGAATTAAGTTATATACTAAAAACTAGCAAATAAAAC
>LUCG01234991.1:0-11131 GCA_001633085.1 Carthamus tinctorius
TGTTGTGTATGTGGTGTGTTTAATTAAATGAGAGGGTTGAGAGGGTTGAGTACTAATCAGAGAGGATTCCAGAGGGTTAATGGGAGGGTTGGAGAAAAGCTGTTTGTGGCAGCTGATGTGGCAGTGGGGTTGGGAGGGTTGGATACGCATGGCCTAACAATTCGTCTCATACGAAGGAAAAAAATTGAAACATGTGACCTTCTTATAAGCCTTAAGTTGTGGATTATCAATAACTTTTATCATAGCTTTAAATTGGATTCAAAATTATTAGATCAGTTTGTTGCTTTGGGTTTTGGGGCGTTTTAAGAAAAAGGGCAGTTACCGAAGGAGGATATACCGAGGGGTGAAAATTAAATAAAAATTAACTAATAAGGGTCTAAACAGCATTTATGCCATAGTGTAGGGGTCAAATATGTAAATACCAGTGTTTAAATAGTATTTATGTCATAGTGTAGGGGCCAAACGTGTAAATATTTGGGTGTAAATTGTATTTATGCCATAGTTTAGGGGTCAATTGTATAAATTCATCTTTCCTAGAAAGTTTTACCCATTTCCCCAAACAGGACTCCCAACCAGCGAAGACTCTCAAAGGTGTAGAGAGAGAAAGTTTTAGAGAGAGAAAGCTCGAGATCACCGAGAGACGGCATTAATGGCGGAAGGTCACATGCCGCAGCAAAAGCACAGCGACGAGAGTGTGAAGCTGTTCGTCGGCCAGGTCCCGAAGCACATGACGGAGGCACAGCTTATAGCAATGTTCAAAGAGTTCGCTCTTGTGGATGAAGTCAACATCATCAAAGACAAGGCCACGCGAGCTTCTCGAGGTTTTTGATTTCAACCGAACTCCTTAATTACTCTATCTTCATTCTCGCTGATTCCGTCTCCATTTCACGTTTTTCGTCAATGTTACCTCCGGATCACAATGCGTGATTCACGTTATTGTTTATGATTCGATTTATTTTATTAAATTGAAGTTTATGACATCGAGATTTGTGTAGCTGTGTTGACTTGTTGAGAATTTTGTTGATTGAAACCCTAATTTGACGGTTATTATCAGGTTGTTGCTTTGTGATATGTCCGTCTAGGGAGGAAGCAGACAAGGCCGTGGATGCGTTTCATAATAAAAGTACACTGCCTGGGGTAATTAACCAATCATCTCTTCAGATCTTCTGTTTCATTCTTCAATTCGATTTTGTCATACAGAGTTTTATATAAATTATATAATGCATTGTGAAAATTCACCTGGTTGGTAGAAATTTGGATAAGGAAGAATCACAACCTTTTCTATCTTGGGATATCCATGAAATTTGTGACAATTTCTATTTTTGGGATGTCCTATGAAATTGCAAGCTAGTGGTGCTGATCTCTTTTGTCACCATCCTTGGAATTTTGAACCAATAGTCAACCATTTTTGGTTTTCCAATTAAAATAGATGTTGGATCAAATGTTGTAATTTCATGAGTTTGAGGGAACAATAGTTGGTATCTTCATTAAGCGAAAGTGAAATTGGTGAGAAACTACCGATGAGGGGGTAAAATGCAAATCCAACAAGAGAACCACTGTTTATGTTAGGAGTGAGGTTTCGTCTTAATTCAACTTGTTTTTCTCATGCTGGGATGTACTCGAATGCATGGTTTCATGTTTAAAGGGAGGTTTCATTACTTTTTATTTACTTATAATAAAGAAACAAAAACATAAAGTTCACTAAAGTTATCATGGATAAAATAGGCGTACTGGAGCAACTTGCTTTACTGGACATCATCCTTGCTTTGACACACTCATTTAAAGTTACCTAGTTCATATCTCTTGCAAGGCACGACATCAATTATTTCAAAAGATATATTATATCTAATATCAATGATATTCATTAGAATAATGACATTTCATCAAATCAATTACTACAATAACTGTACATAAAGCGTGGAATTGGTACAACTTATTATCTCCCTATTAATCCATCTAAACTAAATTATGGGAAAGAACAGCTTAGTATAAATTTTAGAAAAAGACGTGACGATGACTTTGAAAATGGCCAATAACTTCCAACTTCTTTAACCTTATTTTGGGTTTTTTTTTTTGACTTTTTCAGAATGATTAAAGATTTGTTATGTATCACGGGTCACTTTTTTTTTCTGCATTGGGGGCCTCTCTTTGTTTATGAGTTCTGTCAATACATGTTATCATCGAGTCTACATCAGATTATGAGTATGTCCTTGTTACCAACTATTCAAAATGTGGACTTTCATGTCATATATAGATTATATGTTTATTTTATAGGGTTAGATAATCAAACACCGCCTTATTCTTCCATAAAGTGTATTTGATACTAATGTGTACTTCAAGGCTGTAAAGGGTTTTGATTTGCTAAATTAGTTCAATTCACATTTATGAAAACCTAATGTGTTTTGCTTCTTTTTATTGACATTGATAAATTTCTCATAATGAATAGAGTTGCCTGGTTAGCGTATATGGGAATACATGTTTTAGTTGGCTATAAATTATTGTACCTGTATGGTTACTTCTTAAACCAACTATCAAAGTGTTAGAACAAGCAATATTAAATGGGAATTTATTTAAGTGGGTAAAGTTTCATCAGAAACATTAAAGGACTCTTGGGATCATGAATGTCTTACAATCAGACAATCATCCAATCTTTGAGATATTGCTTGGTCAAATCACATATTCTAAGCAAGAGGTTCTGCTGCCTGTGTTTCTGTATTGACCACTTCCGTTCGGGGGTCCCATTTCCATTTATGTACGGACCATGGAAATGGGACCACAAAAGGAAAATGAGAGATGGAGTAAAACGGACTTAACAAACAGAACCTAGTTTATTTTCTCTACTTTTCCGCATTGGATTTTTGATTAGTGAGTCAAAGCCAATATAGTCTCACCCTGTACACATGAGTCAGAGTTCTATGCCTTGAATGTATATTATGATTTTGCGTTTCTTGATTTAACGAGGCACTCCTTTGTTATACATCAGGCATCTAGTCCATTGCAAGTGAAGTACGCTGATGGCGAGTTGGAACGGCTAGGTATGCCATGTTATTTCACTGATATATTCAAGATTTCTGTTTTCTGCCTTGTATCTGTTGCCTATTTGATTATCTAATATTAATTTGTCTGACTAGCCTTTTTTCCCCTGACCATTTACTCAAGAACACAAACTTTTCATCGGTATGCTTCCTAAGAATGTTTCGGAAGGTGAAGTTTCAGCATTATTTTCACAATATGGAACCCTAAAAGACTTACAGATTCTTAGAGGTTCTCAACAAACTAGCAAAGGTGCATATGATATTTCCTGGCCCTTGATTCATTAGTGCAAAATATCATGCCTGTTTTCTCCTTTTTGGGGACCCATTTCATGTTTTAGGATTATCAATTGTGGCAGGTTGCGCTTTTGTGAAGTATGAGACAAAAGAACAAGCTGTTGCTGCTATTGAGGGCCTTAATGGAAAACACAAGATGGAGGTTTGTATATGTGCTAGTTTCACTTGATATTATAATTTTCTTCTTAGAAAGTAATTGGAGGTTTTGTTTATCATACCTCTAGACATTAGATTCAATAGACGACAGTTGACTCTTGTTGGTGGGACTTGGGAGTATATGCTTAACTTCTGCTTGATTTCAGTTTACTAGTTTGTTGTTTTCGAGCTTATGTTTCTTTGGGGTGAATCATGCGTATGAATTTAACCCTTAGCAAGGATAAGTTTTATTGCACATTTATAGCCAACCTTTGTGTCATTTGGTCTCTTTTCTGTAGTCCCTGCTAATCTGTCCTAGAAGTAGAGATGTGGGTGTAATACATATGTGTGAGGTCCTGGGTTCAAGTCCAGGCACCACTCCTCTGCCAATGGATTGCACGCACTGATTTACCTCCCCTATGATGACCATGGGACCAGTGCAGTGGGGGCGCCTCAGAAGGTGGCGTCTACCCTTTTTTTTCCTGGTCTCTTTCCTGTAGTGATTATTTCCCCTTTTTATTCTATAGATAGTGGAAAAGTTTTATGCCGATAACACTGTAACTGGGTTGGTTTGTGTAGTTGTAAATTGTAATCTTGTTATTTTTCTGTATTAGGGTTCAACTGTCCCTTTGGTTGTTAAATGGGCAGACACCGAAAAGGAAAGACAAGCTAGAAAGGCTCAGAAAGCTCAATCGCTGGCTTCTACTTTGGCAAATGTTGACCCCACACAGCATCCATCTTTATTCGGAGCACTTCCCATGGGTTATATGTCACCATATAACGGTTATGGGTATCAGGTTTGTTTCATCATAGTCACTGCATCACATTTTCATTCTTGTAGACTTGTAGTAAGGCCAACATTTTTGGTAGCATACAGCTTCTCTTTTGCATAGCGGGTACTCATTATCATGCTTTCGTTTATTTCATGTGCGCTTTTTTTGTTGCAATTGCCATTTGGCATTGAAGGTACCATGTGATTAAGAGTTGATTTTGTAAGTAGGCTACTGGAACTTATGGGCTCATGCAGTATCGCCTTCCCCCGGTGCAGAATCAACCTCCGTTCACCAACCTGGCTCCAAACCAAGCAAACGCGTTACGAGGAAGCTCTCCAAGAAACTATACGGTTCCTCCAGCTGGTTATATGGGCTCGGCTTATCCAGCCATGCCCAGGGTTCAGTATCCTATGGTATACCCTGGGGGAATGAGGCCTTTCAGCGGTCCTTCTAGCCCAGTACCACCAGAAGTTGCAAAGAATCATGCTGCAACATCTTCAACCGTCACTGCAAGTGCCACTGACCACGTTGAAGGTTGTTTGACATCTTTTATTTCAATAACTTCTCTCCCTTGACTATTTGTGTGCACATGAATTTTCTTTTAAATTCACTTTTATCATTATTAGCTATACTATTATAAAGCATTTGACTGACAATAGGTGTAGGATCGTGTGAGAAGTTGAGTTGATGGTGAGAAGTGGATTTGAACCATTGATCACTTTTAATCTCATGCCCTCCCATGAATTGATCCGGTGCATCTCGATGCATCTCATCCTAATGTGCTTTGAGATCTCATCCAATGGTGAATAATCACTTCTCACACTTCTCACCAAATATAACACGTCTCACCGGAACCCAACCCTTTGACAATAACCCTTAAAAACCTTTTTTTTATGCATAAAGTGTTGGTTATTTATGCATATTACTTAAAACTCAACATTACAAGTAGATTGTGCATAAGTATAACTTATTAAAGCTCTAGGTTTGAATTCATGTAACTAACTTTAGCTAAACATAATCAAATGCAGGATGAAGATCTCACTTTAAATATGAAAAATATATAATATAATTAGGATCATCATTGGGTTCTAACAAAATACTTAACTATTATCTGTATAAAAAAAATTTAATAAACCAAAGGTAAATTGCATTGTTATTAAACTTAAATTAAATTATAATAAAAAAATTGACTTAAAGAAATTACACAAAGAATCGAGAACTTCTAGATAGTTAATTCGATACTAATATCGACATATTTTTCTCAAATTTTTATGATAGCTTCAAATATATATTTTATTCAAAAATAAAAACATTATCCGTTTCTCAAAACCACATAAAATCATATTATAACATTGATAGAGACAGTAAAATGAAACATTAAAATTGAGATGTATATGCTGCATTGTGCGATTACGTTTCTAGCTGTATATTTAAGTAATCTGTTTCAATGCAGGTCCACCAGGTGCTAATCTGTTTATTTATCATATTCCTCAAGATTTTGGCGACGAAGAGCTCGCAAATGCCTTTCAAGCATTTGGAAGGGTCTTGAGTTCCAAGGTTTTTGTGGACAAGGCTACCGGTGTTAGCAAGTGCTTCGGTATGGACTTTAGTATATTTCATTCCAACAAGGGGCGGACCCAGATTTTTTTTTCAAATGGTGGCACCTTTTGATTATAAGAAACAAATATACAGATGTTTTTCACAAAACCAATATTGCCCTGATGGTTGGTTCCTTGCTTTTTAAATGTAAGGTCTCGTATTCGAGTCCTGTCATTGCAAAAAATTTAGAAACATAATAAGTCTGATATTAAAAGCTATAACCAAGGAAATTGACTCTAACAGGATTTGAACACAAGATCTCACATTTAAAAAGCAAGGATAAAACCAACTCTACCAAGGGAAACTTGTGTCCTTAGAGCATCTCCAACAACTATGCTAATATAGAGATCTTGAAGATTTAGCGTATATTTTTGCTCCAACAGCTATGTTATACCGTATGCTAGAATAGAAAAAAACAAAAGAGAGAAGGTAGAAATCTTCAAATATGGAGAAATATCTAAAACTCCATATTTAAGAGAGTGAAATAGTATTTAATTTTTTCTAACCAATAGGAGACATTGAAATTAAGTGTTTAGAGAAAGAAATAATAATTTATTAAATGTAGTGAATATTTTAATAATATAATTAACAATAGATATGCTGAAATAGAGTAGTTGTTGGAATTGGATGTAATTTTTTTAGAGATTTTAATGATTGATACTCTATTTTAGAAAATTTATATCATAGCTTTTGGAGATGCTCTTATTGTAGTTTCAAAATACATATGGTGACACGCAACAAATTGATACGGTGACACTTTTCCTGACCCTATAATTTTTTACACTAGCATTGTGTTCTCGAAACTCATTTTACGTAGGAAAGGAAAGGGAGGGAAAGGGGAGGAAAGTAAAAATACTCGTGTTCTTGAAACTTTTTCAGGAGAGAGAGGAAAGGAAACGGAAGGAAAATAATGATAAGTTTCCTTCCAAAACTTTCCTCCCAAATCTGGGAGGAAAGGAAATTAAAACTAATTAAAAAAGTTACTAAATTTATTAAAACTACAAAACTACCCAACCTTTCATTATAAATGATTAATTTTTAAAGGGTATATTTGTAAAAATGATATATTTCCTTCCTTTCTCTCCTGGTCAAGAACACAAGAAAAAAGATCTTTCTTTTCCTTTCCTTCCTTTTCCTTCTCTTTCGAGAACAGAAATGAAAAAGTTATTTTCCTTTCTTTTCTTGCCCTCCTTTCTTTTCATTTCATTTTTTTCTCTCCGTATTCAAGAACACAACGTAGGTCCGCCCATGATTCCAACAATGGCTTCACTTCTGCCTCTAATTAGTCGCACGTTATCAGGTTTTGTCAGTTACGACTCCCCAGCTGCCGCTCAATCCGCCATTAATACGATGAATGGGTACCAGTTAGGTGGTAAGAAATTGAAGGTTCAACTTAAAAGAGACAACAAACAAAATAAAGCTTACTGATTTGATGGTAAAATGTGCCTACAAAGCTATCTAGACACATAGGAGCGTTTCTTCGGATCTGGGACTACAATCATTCACGGTGCATGCTATTCCATCCCACTTGTAGTCAAAAAGCCCTGACACTTGTAATACTTTGTTAATTGTGTGCCTTTGTAATCTGTAATTGTGTAACATATTAATTCATTTAGTCATTGACTTTCAATATATCGATTCTTTTCTTCTACGACATTGTTTGTAGTATAGTGTTTCCAAAGGTTATTTTTAACTTTTAAGAATGGTATTTTGTCTCCCTATAAGATTAAATTCTGATTTCTCTACCTATCTTTAGTTATGACTTTGATCCTATGGTGATAGCTTTCTGATATATATCTTTGAGGATGCGTTTTACTGCAGTAAATTTCTTCAATCTCATCGGTTGCTGTAGAAGGAGAAATAATTGCTACGAGGCAGAAGAAAATGGGAGGTTTTTCTTGCGTGAAAACCTCAAACGGGTTCCAATCGGTAAAATTCTGCAATCAGGTACACTCGTTTCAATTGACTAATAAGTTAATCTACCGATGTCATCCTATATCATATTAACCTGATGTATGTTTTTGGTGATTTTGAGAATAAGCAATTATGTCATTTGCTTCAGTTAATTATTACATGGTTTCTATTCCAGGGTAGGCTAAATGCACCCCTACCTGCTAATTTCCTTCTCACACACATCAAGATCAAGGCTTACTTTTACATTTTCAACGTATGATTTGACATGGTTTCAACATAAATAGGGGTGCATAGAGCAAAACTATTATATACTTCTTTTATGTGTGTGTTGAATAACTTTCATGAACGGAAAGCTTGTTTGGTTTGTTGGAATGGAATGAATTGGATTTAATGTAGGGATTTGGATTTGGGAGGATTTGGAATCCTTGGTTTGTAGGATATGGAATGGACTTCCATTATTTATATGATAAAATCATAAAAATAATTAAATTACCTTTCATTTTACTGGTTATTAGATTACAAATGTTTTTAACATATTTTAAAACGTTATTATATACAAATCTTACGAAACCCATTGAAGTCCTAACCACCCCTTCGGATTTCATAATCCTATGTTTGAGCGATTTCAAATGAATCCTAGGATTTCAAATCCGGACAATCTTGCAAACCAAACACAGGATTGGAATGGATTTGAAATCCAAATCCATTTCATTCCTTCAAACTAAACGGACCCTAAACTTTTACTATATGTCAATGTAGTCAATATAAATCCATTAACTGTAATCCTGATAATTAATATTAGTTGCCATAAACTTCATTGAGTTGGCAAGATTTGTGATTAAGAAAAATAATATGTTTAAGGTATCTGCCGAATTTTTCTTTCATGCTGCTCCTCTTTTCTACATAGGTCAAAGCAATCACTGCCATTGGATGCATTCTCACCCACAGTTGGCTGCATTTTGAGCAGGTTTCAGGCGGCCAGCAGGGGAACCAAGATACACTGATATCAGGTAACTATAGCTAAAAGCTAAAGCTGCATCATTATTGTTTCTTTATAAAACAATTCTTCAAATAAATCATGTTGCCTCATTTGGTTTGTTCTTTCTCATTTTCCTTCGTTTGGTTCTCTACTTTACCATGATCTCGAGAAAAGTTACAATTGCATTATAATTCTATCATTTTGGAGTCTGAGGCATTAGGTGCATTTGACGAAGCTTTCACCTTCTTTTTAGATGTGTAAATGTGTTCATAAACAAGTTCAACTACAAACGCCCTCCTTTAAAAAACTGGAAGCACCATTGACTTTCTGGTTTTTGCCATCTTCATCATGGATATAGGATAAGGATCGTGTAAGAAGGGTAAGAAGGGATCTGGACCATTGATCACTTTTAATCTCAAACCCTTGCCATGAATGCGCTTGATAAGGAATTGACCCGGTGCATTTCATCCTAATGTGCTTTCAAGGGAGGAGATCCCTTCTTAACTTTCTCATGATAACTCCACTTCTCATCAGAACCCAACCCCATGGATATAATCGTGCTTTTTTATGTTTACTGTTTTATGTGTTACCATATTTGCTTGTAACTTGATTTAGAGTTCTACCATGATTATATCCATTGAGCAAATATAGGTTCAATTAAGATTTGCTTCTCCGGAGTACCAAAGGCAAGCAGGTCAAACATTATATGCTTGTTGTTACCTCATTTCAGTTGGGTTTTCTTTTTCCTCATAAATAAATAACAACTGTTAACTTTTTCCCACTTCAATCCTCTTCTTTTCTTCATTAATGATTGACCTTGCATAGTAGTTGCTTCTACTTCTTTCTATTTAAAAGTGCATACTTAATTGAATTGCTTTTCCTTAGAAAAGTGTATAGTAGAAATCATGTGAGGAATTTTGACTTTTTGTGGCTTGAAATCATGCGAGTTTATTACCTTCAGATACGCGCAATAGTTGTAATATACTAGTTTTTTTTTTTTTTTGATAAGGTTCACCTGGGTTTGTCCAGACTACATCCTTGGTAATTTTTACCGAGAGCTAAAGCATGCTCCCCTGGTATTAATACTCAGTGGCCCCTGGTTGCTCACCCCTGGATTCGAACTTGGGTAAGTTTTTCCCCATCACCAAGCCTTAAACCAGTAGGCTGCCCCATTGGGGTTGTAATATACTAGTTTTGATCACCTTTTTTGAACATAACACACAGAGATGGTCGATGTACTAGTTTACAGTGGTTTGGTCATGTTAGGAGGTTATAGATGATGACTCCAATGAGAAGACGGCCTTAGGGGATGTTTGGTTGGTTTTCCTCTAAGTCCTGTATGGAATAATCTGTTTGGATAGATTGATAAGCTTTTTGTTTGGGGGAGCTTATTCATAGATGGAAGGAGGTATTTTTTAATTGGGAGGGGCGGGTTTGGGGGAAAAAAGAACTTGGAACAAAAAACGGAATATACCTTACATTCTGGTGTAAGATTTGGTGTTTCCTATTGGAGTAAATTTATTGTTTGTAACGAAATTTACACTATTTTTTATGAATTTGGTGTTACCCATTGGATATGCCCTTAAGTTGCTCATCTTGATCTCATAGATTTGTTCTCGATAGAGCTCTCCCCTTCCCGGCACCATATTGGTAAGCAATTTCCTGCCTGCTTTTTCCATCTCTCTCTATACACACACACACACGTATGCACGCATTTATGGAAGAAAAAAGAAGTATGTAAGGAACGCCTTTGAGCAACTCCAACCATAACATTATAAAGAACTGCATATTGGTGGAGCCATGGACACCGAAAATCGCCTAATCTCCAAGAACATGGCATTTAACCCAGGAAGTGTTTACCGGATAAGACTTACGATCCTTGTCTTTCCTCTTACCTGGTAATATTATTGGTCCTTGCTATGCTCACCCGATAAGGTAAGTTACATGCTAAGCGCTTACTCTTTTGGTAAACGGCCCCTAAATGGCTAAATGTATCTTAAAGTTGGTGAAATTGAAAATAAAGACACATGAAGATAATTTAAGATAGATAAATATAGTTGAATAGGTAGTTGACATTATATAAAAATGTATTCTTATCCAAAGCATCTGCCCATCTGGTATGTTTTTCTAACCATTTCCAGGTATGGATTTTCACTTGCAAAACTAATGGAAACATAATAGCCCTTCTGGTCTTCTTTATCGTATATTTGCTTAACAGTTTATAATCCATTGGTGGTCGTAGATAGTCTTCACAATCTTACCTAATAAGGCTGCACACAGCCAACCCTCCCAACCCTCTCACTTTTTAATGCCACATCAGTTTTTTCCCAACCCTCTCTTTACCCTCCCATAACCCTCTACAACTCTTACCCAACCCTCCCAACCCTCTCACTTTACCCCAC
>LUCG01235046.1:0-10289 GCA_001633085.1 Carthamus tinctorius
CCCAATCCGAGTACTCCCTGAGTACTCGCTACAAGGGGGTCGGCCGACCTAGGAACGAGTAGCGAGTTTTGCTTGATAGCTTTTATGATTAATTTAAAAGAACGAGTTAGTAGCATGAATGAGTTACTACTCATAGTAGCATCGATGGCTGCCATTCACATGAAAGAATGAAATCAATTTCAGCCATTCACAAGTGGAGATCGTAGAAATCAAAGACCATGGAAGTTAACAGTAGCCAATTCATATTAACTTTTATCATTAACTTAAAAGGATGAAATAGTAGCAATTCACAGTAGCATCGAAGGCTGCCGGTGGCAATCGATGAAAGTGAAGAACATGAAAGTCGACAATCATGGAAATCGACCACCAGAGGTCGAGTTCGAAATCGATTTCACAGTAGGCGATGAAAGAAGTTCGAAGTCTGGAGAAATCGATTTCATAGTAAGCATTCGTACCTGTAGTGTGGAGAAATCGAAGATGAGAAGCCTGCAGAAATCGAGCAACTATGGAGAAGTGGAGATGGAGGCGATGAACACCAAATAACTTAGAAAAATGTATAGGGCTTTAGCTTTTTAAAATTTAACCATCAAGTTTTATTCTTTACAAATATATTCTAAATCTCGTAATTCTTACACCGTAGGTCTGAATACGAACAACTTCTCTGTAGGTCAGACTCACATGAGACCAAGTTGTTTTTATGAGATCAGACTAAAAATTACATTTTAAACGTCACAGCAAAACAATGTAATTGTAAAAAAGGTTTAAACCTTCATAACAAAAATATTGTGAAGGTTACCTTCATTATGTTTTTTTGTGAAGTTTCAAGTGTAAATTATTTTTTTTTTTTGAAGGGTGTCCGGGCCAAAGCCCGACTAATCCGGAGGTAATTTTGGGGGCTAAACATGGCCCCACTTAAATGTCCCCAAGCATGCGCACTGGAAGGCTCGAACTCGGTTAGGGTGCTATGAACCCCCCGAGTGTTAACCAATCCGCCACAGCACTAAAAGACTTCGGTGCTCTTACAATGGTACCTTTTGATTAACCAAATCAGTAGGTTGAGAGTTGGTACCTTTTGATTAACTTGGAGATGGACGAGGATGAGATAATTAGATGCCCAATTGGTTCTTCTACCGAGGGAAGGAGTCAATTGAGATATATAGAGACAGATCGATTAGAGACATATCGAGAGAGAGGAAGGAGAGTTGATTACCTTGAAGAAATCGATGGTGATGGAGGCGCTAATAGGAAGAAATCGACATTGTTCAACAAGGGGTGAAAGTGATGAAGCTATCTGATCTATTCTAATGGAGGCGCTATCTGAGAAAAAGTGGAGAAAAAGATGCTAGGGCATCACTTATTCGGGCAGATGCTAAAAAGTGAGAAGTGCCACTTAGGGCCTGTTTGGTATTGGCTTTAATAAGCTTAATGAAATGTATAGCTTATTCGCTAAGCTGTATCAAAGTGTTTGTTTGTTGCTTATTCAATCTCCACACAACTTATTCGCTCAGCAAATCACCCTAACCTTTATCCAGACAGCTGACATATTGCCATCCATGCCCTTCTAAATCAAACACTTTATCTCTAATCAAAAGCTTCCCCTCAAATTATCCCCTTTCCTCTCCACTTCGCTGCTTTACCCTCATCCTTGTTACTGGAGTAGTTTTGGGTTAAAGCAATTCCTTTTTTTTTTTGTTGTTATCGTCGCCCCCATCATCCACTGGAGTAGATTTGGGTTAAAACAATTTTTTTTTTGTTATCGTCGCCCCCATCATCCACGTTGCATATCAAGGGTTTTCAAGGTTTTTGATGTTCAACTTTTATAATATTATTTTATGGACTTATTCTTATCTTTGTCAACTACCATGTTGGAGCTTGATTTTTTTATTTTATTTCTTAGTTTAAGTACTAGATTTTAAGTATGATTTTTGGGATTTGATGTTCAAGATATTAATTTTGTAACCGGATGACTGGGGTTTTTATTCACAGTTTTATGTTTATATTTTGTTTAAACAGTTGTTGTTTTGATGTAGTTGAGATTATTTTTATTGATTTATGTTTTGATTATGATGTTGAAATCAATTGATTTATCTTTAATGAATTTTGATATGGGTTTGTTAACACTATGTGGAGATCAATAAAACAAAAAATAATTGGAAAAGGGTAAAATGGTCATTTTTATCATTCAGACAGTTTATTCAGCATCACAAACAAACAACAAGGTATATAAATCCAGACAGACAGATTTAATGATTTATCCATAGAGGACTGTTTGCCAAATTTTTTATTAAGTCCTGTATGGATAAATGTGTCTGTCTAGATAAATTTGTCTGTCCGGATAATAATGTGTTGTTGTTTACTTTTTTCTTTGAATCTGCAGTCTGAATAATAAAATGACCATTTTACCCTTGACATGAATTATAACTATTTAGTTTAACTATACATATAACATCAATTCATCATCCAAAAACAAACTTATCAACAGTGATTACTTCATGATAATATTGGCAACCTCTTCATGAACAATGAAATCTTAATTTAGATCCTTTATATACCAAATCCTCGAAAATAACAAAGCTCAAATCTGTAAATCCAACCATATATCAAAACCCAAGTTCAACTTTCTAAATCTTAACTTTAAAGTAGCAGCAAACCCACGTGAGCATTTGATTCAACTTTTAGGTAAGAAATTGGAGATTAGGAGAGAAGATGAACAAAGAAAAGAAGAAGAAAAAAGAGATGAGGAGAAATACTAACAAGTTGAACAAGCAGGAAAAAATTGAACAAGAACAGTGAACGAAATCGAACAAGAAGAAGAAATCGAACCAGTAGAGAGAACGAAATCGAACAAGAAAAAGAAATCAAACCAGTAAAGTGGCGACGGCGAGAGTAGAGGATGACTGGCGCCGGTGAGAGGTGGCCGACGACTTCCAACGATGACCAGCAAAGCAGCAGCTAGGGTTTGTGAGAGAAAGCGAGATGGAAGCGTCAGTTGTGGATGTATCTGTTTGAAGTTTTTTTCTTTTTTTTTACGCCCTTAAAAAAAAGGTATTTTGGTGCAAAAAGCCCATTTCTGCACCATTAAGTGGGTGTTAGGGATTGCTTTTTGAGGTTCAAAAGTACTTTTGATCAAAAGTGTTTATTGACTTATGGTGGTAGAAAAATGAGTTCTTAAAAAGGTGTTTGGATTAGCTTTTATGATGGTAAAAGCCAATAAGTTATTTTTTAAGAGGGTGTTTGGCTTAGCTTATCAGCTTTTTTAGAAGGGTTTATGTTATTACCACCCAAAAACACTTTTCCAAAACAAAAAGTCACCTCTATGATACTTTTCCAAAACTCCATTTCACTCCTTGTCAAAAAGGAGTTTCGAAAAGTGCTTTTTGAGTTATTTGAGTATCCAAACGGGCTTATTGACTTATTGGCTTCTTGGAGAAGCCAATAAGTCAATAAGGAGTTTTGAAACGCAATCCCAAACATGCTAAGTCGTAAGTAAACACCTTCAAATGTGTGTGCGAATAAGCCAGATTCCCTGTTAAGCCCATTAAGTTGTTAGTAAACACACTCTTAATAAAAAACCAACCAAACAGGCCCTTAATGGAAAGAAAAAAAAACAAACAGACTTATTGCAAAAACCACTGACCGAAAAAATGGTTTTTGCCCAATAAAGTCTGAATAAGCACTTTTAACAAAAAACAAACAACACCTTCAAGTGTAAAATCTTGATCTTACCGGTTTCACGAAAACAGGTTGGTCAGTGTTCCCAAATCACTTCCCTCTAGAAGCAAAATGTAAAATACAAATGATCATTGATGCACTTAATGAAGTATAAGGACATCGTTCGTATTTAGGTATAAACCGCAAAGACTAAAATGGTACTTTACTCTCTTTTTTTATCTTCATTGAAATTGCAATATTCTAAGTTGCGGTTGTGGCTATGCAAAAACTATAGTATTTCATTTCTTGAAAGTCTACGTCATATAATTACTTTATTTATATGATATCTCTTGTAAAATAATAAAGATCATATAGATTTGATCATGTGAGATCTTGTAATCATATTACCATTTAGACTATTGCAAATGTTTCAAAAACTTTTCAGATTGTGTGTGTCATGTTTGGTAGTTAGCATCTTATCTTTTTCGTTTATTAAAAAGTTGGTTTCATTCACTATAAAGTAACTAACAAGCTGGTTTATTGAGATATTTTTTTTGTAAAAGGAAACATGTTAGTTTGTCATAGATAAAAGCTCAAGGATGAAAGCTGACAATGCCTAAGGAGTTGTTTACCGAGTTTTCTATTAAATCATATCCATAAATTCGTTTGTCTGGACAAAAATATATTGTTATTTATTTTGTTTTCTAAACCAAGAGTCTGAATCACTTAAATGACCGTTTTACCCCTTGATATGAAATAAATTATTTGATATTTCTAAATGACAAAAAAAACTACTATAAATCATTTCAATTACTATAAATAATCTTAAATCCTTCATCCTTTTCACCTTTGGGAAAATAATTATTTCAATACATAAACCTAGGATACCAAAATTAATCAAGGAACGTGAATGAAGTACAAGAAAGTGACCTTATTAACAAAAGGTAGAATTTCACTCATATCCTTGCAAACTTTCAATATTACTTTAATATCCTTCCAAACTTAAAAACTACATGTATATCCTTCTAAAACTAAAAAAATTACATCTATGTCCAAACTTAAATTTTAATTAGGATTAAATTAATTTAATATTAAAAAACTTATCTAAAATTTAAAATACCATGTAATATTACCAAACTACCCTTTATCATTCTTGTTTTAGAAGATAGATTTAGTGGGTCACCTGCACCTTCCCATGCTTTTCCCCCAAAGCCTCCCAAAAACCTAACCACAAACGAACCAGGATCCCATTTCCATCGCTAATCACCATGGTTTGAGAACCTCTCTCTACTATAGATAAAGGGTAAGTTTGAGACGACTCAAGAAACAAACACATATCTGATTTGAAGGACACAGATCTGAGCGTGAAAACTCAAAAAAAAAACAAAACAGATCTGAAACACAAATCTGATTTGAAGGACACATATCTGATGTCGGTAATACACCACTTCAGAAAAACACACAGCTGCCGGAGAATAACGATCACCGTCGCCGGAGAAGGAAAACGATCTCGTTGCCGGAAGAGAAAAACGAACACCATCGCTGGAAGTGAAAAACGAACGCCGTCGCCGGAAAGAAAACGATCACCTTCGCCGGAGAAGAAAACGTCACCGTCGCCGGATTGAGAAACTGGTGTTCTTCGACGGTAGAGATCAGCCTGAGATGAGTTACACTTTAGAGGATTTCTTGAAAGCGTCGATGGAGACGCTACGAATAGGGGGAGGTGGGTTCTCGTCTGAACTTTGAAGGTGACGATAGTTTGTTAAAATCTAAATATTTTAGAGTTAGAAATAACGGTTATATGGTCTAAACTTTGAAGGTGAATGGGTGAATGAGAGTTTGTTAAAATTAGAGTTAATATTGAAGTAATTTTTAAATAAATAAATAATAAAAGGAGGTAAAAGGTAGTTTGGTAATATCACATGGTATTTGAAATTTTAGATAAGTTTTTTAATATTAAATTGATTTAATCCTAGTTAAAATTTAAGTTTGGATATAGATGTAATTTTTTTAGTTTTAAAAGGATATACATGTAGTTTTCAAGTTTGCAAGGATATTAAAGTAATATTGGAAGTTTGCAAGGACATGAGTGAAATTCTCCCTTAACAAAAAGCATAAGTATTTGGTGGATAACCACACTTAGAAAAAGCTATGCCTACAACTACAAGGGAACTCAAAAATGTTGATTTTCTTAACTTTCCATAACCCATGATTACATTCAATTGAGAGGTCATAAAGATAGCATAGAGAATGTTGATTTTCTTAATTTTCCATAACCCATGATTACATGGGCATCCCACCCTCATCCACCCTAACTTTACCATCTATATCCTCCCAATCGAGTATTTTTAAAGAAAATTTGGCTTTTTGTCGGAGTTGATGCAGAGAATAAGCAATGATGAGGGTTTGATACAGTATAAAATTGGGTTTTCTGAAGTTGTTGCGGGGGAGAAGCAGCGTTGAGGAATGATAATGGTGCCAAATTTGTTTTTTCATGAGTTTTTTTAAACGTCGATGTAGGAGAGAAGCAACGATAAGGGTATCGATTGTGGGTTTTTTCGAGGTCAATGTAGGAGAGAAGCAACGATGAAGGTATCAATTTTGGGTTTTGTCTTAGTCGCTGTAGGGAAGAAGGTAAGAAGCGACATAAGAAGTATCCGTTTTGGTTTTTTTCATCGCTGTGAAAAAAGATGGAGAACAAATGCGTGTTTTCTTAAAGGGTAACAGATGTCATTTTGATGGTTGAACCTGGACAATAAACCCTAGCTAGTTGTGCGAATAAGTCCGTTGTTTTCTCATTAGACCTCAAGTAAACACTTGAACATGGCCACGAATAAGGCAATTAAACCATTAAATTTATGAAGCCACAAGTAAACAACCCTTAAGAGCATTTTTAATACATTTTGTACGTCATTCTTTAAGCAATAAACCAAAGAAGAATAAGATAATTCTAATGCACCCCATATCCTAATTCACATCAACCACTACATGTGGGGAACTCCTTACAATATAATTGTAACTATATCTATATTTATACTACATTATAATGCAGATCATGAATGTTTTTAAAACAAGTATAATGCATGAAGTACTACTTATTAATGCATATAGTCTTATATTTTAAACAAGGGTTAATTTCGTATATGCCCTTATTAAAACTCAAAATATCATATTTACACAACCTAATATACAAATATCATATATACCCTTCCTAACATATTAAAATATCATATTTACCCAAATAACTATTTTTATGGATTTTTAAATCAAATCTAATAACCATAAATAGTAAAATGACTATTATACCCCTTTCAAATTTAATCCCTATTAAAAGATCTTTTTCATTAAAAGAAGTGATGATTTAAAAACCCATAAGTTACCTTCCCTGTTCATGTTCTTCATCATCATCACCGCCCATCTTTTTGTTCTTCATTCTCATCACCCATTACCATCATTAAACAAAAAGATAAAAATTTTGAGGCCTTCAACTTTTGAGGTTTCTTATAAAAAAGGACTTGTTGATGAGTTACTTGTCTGATGATGGGGGTTGGATCATTATCCCCAATAACATTCCAAAATTTCCAAAAAATGACTGTTAATTTTGCAAATTCATCAAAAGAAGAAGGTAATTAATTATTGATTCAAGGTAATTAATACCTTCATTAAGCTAGTTCTTCTATAAGTAAAAGTAAAGTAGCAATAGGTGCCCGAGGAAGCAAGTTTAGAGCCCTAACATCTAGATGCAATGTCTGCAAATGGAAGAAAATGGTAAGAAGGATGAAAAAGAAACCCCAAAACAGGCTTTCTCAATCTCATCTTCATCTTCTTTCAAACCCCCAATCAAGAAACAAACCCCCAATTTCGTTTATGAAGAAGAAATCGAAATACCCATATAAAGATTGTTATCAATAGAATTGGGTTTTTTTTTTTATAAAATTAAAAGCCTTGTAGAATGGTAATGGATGATGAGAATGAAGAACAAAAAGCTGGGCAACGATGATGAAACCTAAACAGGGAATGTAACTTAGGGTTTTTAAATCATATTTTGACATTTTTTTAATGAAAAAAGATATTTAGATAGGGATTGAATTTGAATAGGGTATAATAGTCATTTTACTATTTATGATTATTAGTTTTGATTTAAAAATTCATAAAAATAGGTATTTGGGTAAATATGATATTTTGATATGTTAGGAAGGGTGTATATGATATTTGTATATTAGGNGTATATGATATTTGTATATTAGGTTGGGTAAATATGATATTTTAAGTTTTAATAAGGGCATATATGAAATTAACCCAAGGTTTTAGCAATCAACATGTTTTCTCAATACTCAACTTTGGCAAATATCACCCAAGGTCTTTCATCAAGTTCTAGCTTGTCCACAAAAAGCGTGTGTGAGATATTGCAAAAACATAGAAGAAACATTTAAAAAGTTATCGAAAACAAGATAAATTGTACTAGTATGCATCTAAATTGTATTAAAAACTCTGAATATATTTTTATATTTTTCCAATAATAAAATTCTATTTAGATATTGTTATTTTATTATAAAGTGTATTGAGAAGAATTTTCTTTTAAATGTTTCATTAAATTTTTTTTAATAATAATAAAGTGTGTTTTTCCTCTAACTATGTATAGGAAATAAAAATGAGAATTCCTCAAATAAAGGAGAAAATGAATTTTAAAGTGAATCTTGTTTAGATCAAATTTTATTTCTAAATATATACAACCGACGACTACCTTCCCCCTCCCCCCATTACTACAAATACCTGTCTAGATCAAACTGCCATCGTGATCGGACTGGCGGTCACGATTGCCGCTTGATTCTCGTGCATTATCCGATTTGAAGGAAATCTCCCAGAAACTCCACCGGAATTTAGGTAAGTATCGCTTCAACTTCCAATTTTGTTTACTGTTTTTAGTAGATTTGTACTGGTGAATGATTGTGTCTGATCGGGTTAGATTATGAATGATGGTGTTTGATCGAGGGGAATGGTGGCTGAGACGGAAACTACAATTTGAAATCAAGTATATGTTTGTTGACTAAGGCTGTCAGATGGAACTAATTTAGGATTAGATATTAGGTGTAGATTGGATTAGATTTAGAGGATAATGGATCTGTCCATTTTCATATGAAATGGATGTTGAAAATAGTTGAGAAACACATCTGTGCATTGGTTAGCTGAAGACCTTATTGGAAACTAGTCAATGAATCAAATCTACTGATGAATTGTCCAAAGCAGGTGCCCTTATGATTGCAACTTTTAGTTTTTGAATAAAAGATCAAGCTAAGTTTACTTGTTTGCCTGTTATCATAATAAAAAGTCACTGATGGTATAAAGTTTGGTTTGCAAGAGTCTATTTGTCTTGAAGTGTATTTTAGACCTTTGACAAAGCGTTGAGCTTATTTACAGAATCGTGTAACTAATCAAAACGTTCAGATTATATAATATGGAAGAAGTCAGATTTTATGTTGCAGTTTTTAGTTGTTGTAACTGATTGGCTCTTTAATCCGACAAAACTCATTGACCTCCAGGAAAGCTAACATGAGAACAGATAGTGGCAATTGGCATTCGGATTTAGACTGTGACCAATGGGTTGCCCTCCCGGTAGCTGGGAGACGACCAGCAGCTCGCTATAAGGTTTGCTCATATCTTTTCTGCTAGGAGTTTGGATGCTACAAATTGAATATCACATAGATGTTGTCAACTGTATTACACACACACATATATTTGCTATAGGATTATCTTTATGTTCCTCCGCCTATATGTCATTTTCTTCTTTTATTGTAGCATGCTGCAGTTGTTGTTGATGAGAAGCTATACATTGTTGGTGGAAGTCGTAATGGCCGATACTTATCTGATGTGCAGGTATCATTGTTGTTATGCCAACATATATTTGCTTATCACAAGTAGCCCTATTTCCATTGTAGGTTTCCTAATAGGTGGTTATGGACTTTTGGTTGCAGGCGTTTGATCTGAAAATTTTAAGCTGGTCAATGATTAAACTAAGCACAAAAGTTGTTGCTGAAGATGTTGAAGATACACTACTGGAAAATTTCCCTGCTATATCCGGTCATAGTATGGTGAGCAATCCTTGTGGCATTTTCTGTAACTTCCATTCACCATGCAGTAGCTGTACTAGTTTTTTTTTTTATCACTTAACTCAGCTCTTTACAACACCCCTTGATGTAGGTTAAGTGGGGGAATAAACTCCTGTTCCTTGGTGGCCACTCAAAGGATAACTATGATAATGTGACAGGTTTGTTCTCTGAACAGAGCCATTCTGATTTCTGTCCCTCGACAAGTATTTAACTCTGATTGAACTTTATGGGTTATTGTAGTGCATTTCTTTGATCTTGAGTCACACTTGTGTGGGGTGATGGAGGCCACAGGAAAAGTTCCGGTAACTAATGGATTTCGTATTATATGCATGTATTAGTTATTATTTGTACTCTCTCCATTCTCAGTCAAAATGACCATACGGGAAGGATATCATTTAAACGTTTTTTCCTCAATCTTTGGCACCAACTCTAAGTGTACCCAAATTTAAGATCCACCTTCTACTCTCTCTACTAAAAATTTCAACTTGTTCTCTCTCTCTCTCTCTGTATTGTTATATTATGCACACACAC
>LUCG01235058.1:0-20749 GCA_001633085.1 Carthamus tinctorius
GACGTACTCCATCGCCTACGGGCTGATCGCCGGAATCGGGACCTACGTGGTGCTGAATGGTTGGGATTGGGGGGAGGGGGTTTTGTGTAAATATGGGATTCTTAAGGGGGGTGAAAGTAAAAGTGGTGAGACTGTGATTAATGGTAGTGTAGGGGGTAATGGTGTAGTTAAGGAGGGAAGTGGTTTAGATGCAAATGGAAGAAGTAGGAAAGCACTTGAGGTTTAGGTTTGATTTTTGTAACATGTGATTATTTAATTAATATTATTTTTATTTTATTATATTGTAAAGATGAGAATTTAGGGGTGACAATCGTGTCGTGCTCGGTTGGCGGGTCAGAAAGGCTTAACCCGAACACGACCCGTTTAACTAATCGCGTCGAAATCTTTAATCCTAACCCACGACCCGCCAACCCGAACACGACCCGGGTAACCCGTTTAACTATACAGGTTCACGGGTCATAAGCGGGTTGTCGGGTCAAATACAACCAAAATAAAATTTGATTTACTGATTTTAGGCGTTGAATTGAAATTCAAAAAGTAAAAAAAAAGTGTTATATAAACAATATTTTTAGAAAATGGTTAAGGGATAAATGGGTTGGCAAACCCATATACCAACTAGAATACGATATACAAAATAAATGAATTGACGGGTCAGAAAACTCAATTCAAACCCGTTTATTTACGTATCGGATTCATGTCGTGTTTTATGTCGTGTCGAAAATTGCCACCCTTAGATAGGATCATGTATATATCTTAAATGAAATAGTCATATGTATCTACATATTAGGCTCTGAAACCATCATTTTTAATTTATAAATAAGATAAATTAAGCCTCCGGTTAAGGCTTGTGGAAGGTGTAACAACCAACCAAAGTTCGAATCCAAGGGTGAGCAACCAAAGGCCACTGAGTATTAATCTCAGGAGAGCATGCTTTAGCTCTCAGTGAAAATTACCAAGGATGTAGTCTGGCAAAAGCGAGATGAACCTTATAAAAAAATTAATAATAATGGTTTTTGGACAATTTGGATATTGCATGTAATTATTCAATTTCTAACATTCTTCTTTATTTTTCGTCATTTTCGCATTCTTGTAAAGTTAATATCATAAGGCCATGTACAAAAACAGATGTCCGATACAATGATAGGGTGAATGGAGGTGGTGTTATACTGTTATTCTCTCATTGTTTCATATATTTTATCACACATCCTAAACCTCTCCTCTTTATCTAACATTTCGCAAACACTCGTACATATGACATTGTCGTCAAATCTCACATGAACCACGCTATGTACAAGTAGGATGTTACAAAGGGTTGATGAGGGTGCTAGAAGTCTAAGTGAGAATTTATGACAGTTAGTCCCATATAGATAAAGGCTAAGATATATAACATATTTATAAAGCTTAAACTGTTGGTTGTAAATAATTTTCAAGATGGTTTTAAGTTGAGTTATAGATTATTAAGTTAATTTGTTGCTTTGTGCTTGACGCATTACAGTTATCAAAAACTTTGTGATTCAAGTAGATTACAAAGCCTTGATTCCATAATACTCCATTATTAGTAAAATCATCTACAAGATCAGCAATTATTTTTTTAGTACGAACTGAACATTACAAATTATTGTGAATCTTATAGAACTCTACCTCTAGTTATTCGACATATGAAAAACAAAATAAAAATTATCTTAAAAACTATAATCTAAGTCAAAACATGTAATTCCAAATAAACCCAGTCTCATATTCCCAAACTTTATCTCTATCTTTATTGCCATCTCCAATCAAACAATGTTTTGGATTGTGTAATTCTAAAAAGCCTTGCTTAATCTAGGTTCAAGAGAGTTTACGTTTCCATGTAGCATTTACATCAATAAATAATTCAACATTTAGTACACGTATTTGTGATATCCAACTTCATTTTGAAGTGTGTAACAACTCACCCGACATAGATGTAAAAGTAGATTGAAGAATTTCTCACTTCCACCATAGTTTCAAGCTGAATCCCAAGCTATTGCCTTATTGGGGCATCTTGCTACTTTTGGGTTTTAGGGGTTACAGTGGCATCATAGCCAATATTTATACCTATCCAATAGTGGGACAAACGTCATTGAATTGGCGAACCCTTGAGGAGGAAGGGTGTTTATAGTATCTTAAATGAATCCCACATTGACAACCATAAAAAAGATTCCGAAAGAGAGGTTTGATAAAAACATCAAAAGTTTAAGTAAAGAAGTCTGTAACAACTAATCCTACATAAATATATGAAGTTTCTAACAACTAATTATAGACTATTAAAAATAACTTCTACTATAATTTTAAGTTAAATATAATAATTATTACAGAGACTTGACTTAACAATAAAATAAATACTCATCTATAGATAATCTTTGATATTAATGTTAAAATATATGTGGAGTGTTTTCATTTCAAATCATTAGTAAAATATAACATTCTTTTAATCATTTTAGCCTTTATTAATCGGTGAATAAAATATGTGAGAAACAACCAACGTTATGATCACTACTGATTTATGTATTTATAAATAAATATATATATATATATATATCAATTTTCTAATGTGTCATTTTCCTTCAGATTATCATCATCATCACAAATTCCAAATAAATATAAAAAGAATTCAAGCACTAAATCCCATATATGTCTTATTAGTTTTATAAAAATGTCTTTAAACTTTTTCTTTAACGAAAAACAATTCATTTACACGTCCTGATACAAAGTCGACGATAAATCCATTTTAAAAAGATGGATAAAGGAATGAATATATATGATTTGATGCAGCAATACGAAGGTTGAATTTCTTTTTCGAAACACAATGTAATTTAATGGTGTTTTGGATATACTTTCTTTTTCCTAATTTGTAAATAAAATCATCACGATAAAAAAAATATTTGATCATCTAATTAAAATATTATTTTAAAACACTTTTTTGTGAACCTAATATGTCATGTAATGAATGTACATGTATACAAGTAGAAGACACCAATAAGGATAAATAATACAGAAATACATATGTGGTATGCCTACAGAACTGAGTAAATTGCTAGTATTATAGTCGATCCCGATGAAATAAAAACTAGATTTACATGTAGATTAATAGACAATGCAAACTAAAATCATATTTTTATCATATTCGAGCGACGATTGATGCAAGACTTATATCTGAATTAAAATATTCAAGAACACTCGTAGAGGGTCATTGTGTTAGTTTAACTAATTCACTTCACATTAATTTACCCTTTTCAAATTAAATAACATATATATGCAAACTGTAAAAAGAAGTATATAAAAAGATCAGTGTATGTTAAAACACACGTCAACACGTTTCAGAAAGAAACCGTCTTATATTATTCTATTTAAAAAGTATTAAACGAAAAGGATATAAAAGTACGCGTTAAATCCACTTGTAATTAGGAGTGAAGTGATGTTACTTTAATGATGGAAAAAAATGGTAGATGATTATAGGGTGTGATTATATAAATTATAAGTGGGTTGTTTTTATTGTGATCCAAATGAAAGGATATATTGTCTATGTAAACTTGGACAAGAAAGGTAAAGGAAATGGCTTTAGAACATTGGGTGGGTTCAAAGGGTGGGGGTATGCTTCTTAACCACTCAATATGTCCTTTTCTAGTTGCCTTTTTTCACACAATTCGTCACATTGAAAGGTGATGGGAGATTTAAGTACTACCAAACTTTTCTTTCTTTTTCTTACTTTATACTTTATATATATATATATATATATATGGATGGATACAGATTTGAATCGATAACACTTTCGTTTTATGAAAATGCAGAAACGTCCTTATCTCACATGTGATAATTACCTGTGAGGAGAACTGGTGGTGTGAAGGTGACTTGGCCCTCGACTATAGTGTAAAGGTACTTTTGCGTTTTTTTGTAAAATGAAGAAGTTCTCGAATAAACCTTTCTATTTATATGTTAAGATTCAGGCTAAACCGAAAAAAGAAGAGAAATTGAAGGAACACCATGGTAACCGTCCATCTGGATGGTATGTGTATAGAAGTTCATACCGTCCAGATAAATGTTTACCAATGTGTTCCTTACTTTTTCATTTTATGGACGATTTTATAAATAAATACGAGAGAGAGAGAGAGAGAGAGCTAAATATTTTGCAAGAAGTCGAGAAGTGTGAATCATAAATGATATACAAACTTAATCATATATGATTAAACACATGTTATAATGACAATATATAGATTCTTAATCATATATGATTAAACACATCCAAAGAATCTGTATTCATATATGATATTATTTATATGGATTCTGGACTTCTAACTCTAAAAAGGCTAACACCTAACTTTGCAAGGATCTTGTGCATTAGGGATTTGTAGCTACTAGCTTCTTATATAATTAATGCATACAAAAGTTAATTAAACACACTTTGAATACTTTTAGCAAGAGTCATGTGCAAACTATACGATGTTGGGAGTTGCATCAATTTCTCATAGCATACCTTGTCTAGTCAAAAGTGTATCCGACTTTTTATACTTAGTAGATCAAACGTAAAACAGTAATGTCAAAATACATGTGACCCATATTTATCTTTTACAAGAACCGTTTGAAAAGAGAAACGAGGTTCCATTATACAAAGAGAAGAAATGGTCCATGATTATTGTTGTTATCCTTTAGCCCCCAAAGTGAGCATATGAGTGGAATAGGGTATATATGGTGATGAAAGTTGTCTCTTTTGATGTGCATAACTTTTACTTTATGTTGAAAAAGCCACTTCCCAAAAGAAAAATAGTCCCAATATCTACTTGAATACCCAAACTATTGGCCCACATCATCAAAGTGTTGTTTGGTACAAAATGGGAGGAAATCTATTGGCTCCAAAAAAGCTCTAAAGTTGAACATTGGTTGTCAAAGTCACTGTGGAATGATCAACTAGTCTGAACAAGATCTTAAGGTTGAAAAGAAAGGTCCCATATCTTTAGTTTAGTCTCTTGTGCTAGTTACTCCAAAGAGTTCAATCACTTTCTACAAATTCAATAGCAATGCAAAATATGGTTTTGGTAAGCACACAAAAGTAAAGCCAAGGATAAAGACTATGTTATTATAACGGTCAAAATACCAAATCACAAGTAATAATATGATTTGTAATAGTGGTTATTGCAGATGAAAAATGGCAGTTTGTAAAATATTTAGAATTATATTGCTGGGTTTCGATGAGAAGTTGAGGTTAACGTGAGAAGCGTGAAAAGTGGTTAGATGAGATGCATCAAGATGCACTAGATTAATTCCGTTCTAAAGCGCAATTCATGGTTTGCATGAAATTTAAAAGCAACCAACGGTTCAAATCCACTTCTTACGTTAAACTCAAATTCTCACGTGATTCTTTGCCTACATACATTATGTCATAATCTTTATAGAGGGATGTTTAGGAAAAAACCTCAAATAAGTGAAAAACCAAATAACACCTTATCGATCATTAGATTAATTGATCCAATTGATGTGATTAAAGAGTTTACAAAAAGTCTCCCACCCCCTATATTTTAAATCGAAAAAATATGAAATATGATCAAAATTCGAACGAAACAAATTAAATAGTTAGCGTTCTTGTATGAACCCACCTCTTCTCACATGGGATCATGTGAGAAGTGCTTTTTCAGTGAGAAGTGTGAGAAGTACTTTTAAACCGTTGATCACTTTCTATCAAATGCCTTGCATGAATTTAGCTTAAAAAGGAACTGATCCGGTACAACTCTTTCTAATGTTCATCCATTTCCTCATCCAACGGTTGATAACCACTTCACGCTTCTCACCAAATTTGGTATTTGTCACCGGAACTCAACCCTATATCTACACACACATATATATGCTACATTTCTTTTGTGAACTCCAACTTAAATAACTTAGATATCATGTGCAATCAATAAAAATAGAAATTATAGATAGTGATAAATAGTCCAAAAAGAGAAATTCACTACTGTACTTATAATGATGGCAAACTTGTGATTGGTGAGCAGAGATCATGATCAAGATGACCAGAGACCATGACGAAGAAGAAGCAGAGGGAGTGAGGACCACGATTAATGAACAAAATTGGATAAAATAGATGGACCAAGCAACCAATTTAAATAGACATGGTTATCTGCTCGATAATCAGGGCCGGTCTTAGGTTTTTGATGTTCTGTGCAAAAATGCTAATAAATGCCCGCATGTCTATTATTTTAAGCAAATGAAAACGATGTCAAATACAAATTTTAAGCAAATGAAACAATCCCCTCTGCAAAAGGCTTCCTTTTCCAAATTGAAATTAGTACACTAGCTACTAAAGTCCATCTCTCAAATTATTAAACCTAAAACCAAAAGGCCAAACTAATAATTTATGAAAATTTAATACGCCTTAGGCTTTGATGCCCTGTGCGGTGGCACGTGCCCAGGACCGAGCCTGTCGATAATGTTGAAAACCTAAATCTTATAACCGTTGTCATGTAAAGATAATAAATGGATTAAATAGTCTAAATCATTAAAAAAAAGTCCATAAGAAAACCCCAAATTATTTAAGGGGATGCTTGGGAGTGCTTACAATGAAAGGTTCAGCTTATCTCCTTCTCTAAAAAATTAAAATATTTTGGCTTCCTAAAAATCTCCTTATAAGTTCGTCCAAACACTTTAGAAACACCTTATTGCTTCTCCTGGAAGGAGATAAGTCATAAGCACCTTCAAATAAGCACTTCCAATGATAAGCCGGTCAGGGAAAAAAAAACCAACCACAAATAGTAGTTATGTGGACCACTCTTCGTATCCATTGATGAGAAGGGGCTGGGGAAAGCTTGAACCCAATTCCCATAGTGATGAAGATGAGCGCCATTTAGCTGTAAATAGCACCACAATACGGGGCACCCCTATTTCACCACATTTTAAAACATAGCTTACAGGAGGTCAAGGATTGAAGCCTCACCAGAGGAGAGAAGTGTACAAATGTACTTTACATAACTATAAACATTATAACTAAAGACTTTTCATGATCGATTACCTTAATGGCTACCGTAACTCTCAACGACAAAATCAAATAGAAGACGAAGATTTGCTACAATATTTGAACAATGAAGAAAACGGAACCAAACAACAACAAAATCAGGAATCAATCAAACAGGTTCAAATGGAAGGTCCCATTTGAAAGCATACATAATAATAGCTTGGATTTAAAAGCACAATCAGATTTTATAGAGGATTTCTAGAAAATTCAGGAATCAAACAGAGATGTGGTTTTGCATCCCAAGCATTTTCATTAATATATAGATACATAATTCCTCAAATGGTAAAAATGGAAGTACAATACATACAATAACTTTTCGTGACAATTGGATACATTTTTGTGAACTAAACCCTATATTGTAAGTTTATAATTAGGGTTTAGCTCACGAAAATGAATTCAACTTGTCACGAACAGTTATTGTATGTATTGTACTCCCATTTTTACCATTTGGCGTATCAAAGCTATCAAAACCTACCATTTAATGTATTTCGTAACAAGTTGGATACACTTTTATAGCAAGTTGGATACATTAAATGATGAGTTTTGATAGAGTTGGATACATACAATGACCATTTCTTAAACTCTGATATGCTAAATGGTAAAAATGAAAGTACAGTATATGGAATAACTTTTTATGACAAGTTGGATACACTTTCGTGAAGTAACCCTTATAATTATGTTATAGAAGTTTGTCACGAAGGGAGGTTAAAGTTTGTGTGGGTTTGGATACGTTTTTTTCTCAAACGAATGAGCTTATGATCAAAACCATCAAGCTACTAAAACGCATCTTTGTAAGCAGCTTAACGAGCTTAATGGAATTCATAACTTATTCGATCAGTTATGCATGACTGTTTGACAGTGGCTTGATGATATAGAAAGTGGTTTATTCAGTAAACTACAGAACGAAAGGCGAAAGCTTTATGCAAAAAGCCAAGCTTTTTTCCAAACCTGCATCTCCCAATTTAAACGGTTGAAGTCACTTGCATTACCATAAGCATAAGGGCAAAACTGTAAATTCAGATCACCAACTTTGTTGCTTCTTGTTTAGTTCTCCTAAAAAATGAAATCCTGCATTATCATGTTGCAAGTGTACTCTAATCTAATTCAATTAGAGGCACATTTGACTTTTTGACTTTGACTTTGACTTTTCATGGCAAACTGGTCATTTAGCATCTGAATAAGGATACAATGAATTATATATAGTCTTGTTCTACACTAAAAAGCTCTTGTTTTCAGTACCTGAGTCCTTTGGCAACCTCAAAAAAATGAGCCACATTTTCCTCTGGTGTACCCACAACAATCCCATGGCCAAGATTCAGAATATGCTTACCTTTCCCTGCTTTCTGCACCGTATCGTGTATCCGTTTCGTGATGAACTCCTTTGACCCAAACAGCACCCCGGGGTCCACGTTCCCTTGGACCGCTATATCAGACCCTAACCGCTTCCTGCCTTCAGCCATGTCCACCGTCCAATCAAGGCTAACCACATCGACCCCGGTCAAGGGCAGCCTCTCGAGCAACCCGCCTGACCCACTTGCGTAAAGTATCAAAGGGAGGTTCGGGTGAGTTTGCTTTACGGTGTTGACGATTTGCTTGAGGTACGGGAGGCTGAATTCTTCGAAATCAGCCGGGCTGAGCTCGGTTGCCCATGAGTCGAAGATCTGAACGGCTTGAGCACCGTTGTCGGCTTGGTATTGGATGTATTTGGCCATCGAGGTTGTGAATTTCTGAAGCAGTGCATGGAGGACCTGCACAGTGGGGGTAAAAAGTTGCATTTTTTGACATTCGGTTGGTTTATTGATGAGGGGTAAAATAGTCATTTTTGACATCTAGACACTTTATTTGGTACAACAAGCAAACAACAAGGTATCTTAATCTATATATCCATTCAGGACTCAATTGAAAACCAACCAAACAGCCCCTTATACCGTTGTTTATATGCAGGGGCTGACCTACTAATTACTAAAGGTGCATCCGTTAAATTTTTTGGCGCTCAACTTATTTTTTTAAGTAGAATGTGTTTTTGGAATTAAAGGTGAATCCGTTAAAATTTGAATGGTGCTTTGGGATATTAGAAAATAAAAGGAACATCAACCAAAAAACCAAAAAACCAGAAAATATCTCTATAAACCAACCAAAAAAGTCGATTGAAATCAACCTGAAAACCACAAAAGTTTCTCGAAAATCAACCAAAAAACTTAAAAGATCCTCGAACTATGGAATTCGGCTACAAACCAGTGGACAACTTTACGGGGAAATGATCCACCTTAAGCATGCATCCACTCGGCAAAAATCTTGGGTCGGTCACTACTTATATGGGATCCACTTTGCTTTTACTTCCGCTCAGAATCCTATCACTTAACCAAAATTGGCTTTAAAGGATGCCAAATATGTCTAAATGTCATAATATACTGCTTTATATGACTTAAATTTATAGGAACAAACAATTATACGTCCTATGTAAAAGTCTTACAATAGATGTTACGACGCATTTGGACATCCCAACAAGTTTTTTAGTACAGTTTTGATATAAAGTGTCTTCATAGCTTTTCTATATGACACTTAGAATATGTCTTCTTATAAGATATGTTTTCAAATAATGTCATATAAAACGACTAATAGGGTGCCTTATTTCATAATTGTTCTAAAAAAATTTTAGGACGTCAAAACATGCTATTAACTTATTACAAAAGTACGTCCTATAAGTCAGTCTATTAGGACATAAGACATATAGCATCCTATAAAGCCAATTTTGTTTTGTATATTTACCCTGCCGTTTGGCATTTTTCATTACGTGGGTCCCATTTATCTTGTGCCGGAAGAAGCGGATATACATGATTGTGGGTCGCACTTCTTATAGAACATGAATTAAATTACCTTAGGCTGTGAGAAAGCTAGCCTCTTTATTTTGGAAAAATGCTTCGATGATCCACCTTCAACACAGTATGATGCAAGGGTAAAAGGAGCTCCAACGAAACCAAGAACTGCCGCTTCATTATTTACCTGAGTACCACATGAAAAATACTAAATGCATTAAGCTTCTTATTTATATCATAAAGCAAATGAGTAAAGTAGATGGAAGCATACTAGCGATTAACCCAAGTGTATATTAAGATTTCTAGTAAAACCAGAGTGTAAATTAGAAATCGTGTCTATTAGTTAGCAGCTTAACGAGCTTAATGTGACTCGCAACTTCTTCGGTCAGCTATATATCACTGTTTGATAGTGACTTAATGATATAGAAGGTGGCTTTCTCAGTAAGCTTCTAAGGGGGGAGCTTTATGCAAAAAGCCAAGTTTTTCCCAAACATGTCTCTATCAATTAAAAAACATGCTCCTTCCATTAGTGAAAAAACTCTTCCAAGCAAAGACCTTCCTTATCTGTAGAGACAAATTAATCCACAAGGACAGCTTTATCCATACAGGACTCGATGATTAAACAACCAAACAGTATCCAAGTATCTTCATAGAAACAGATGCTTACTCTTTGGTGGTGGTGGGGGTACATACTGGGTTTGTTTGATTTGGTTTATGGTATTAATATTAAACGAACGCCATACCTCTTTTCTCAAAATTGTTAATGCCTCCCCAACGTATGGAACAAATTCTTGGGGAGTGAATTCCCTCACTTTATCAACGTCAGCGGCTGTGCTTATTGGATCAAAAATAATGGGACCTTTTCCTTTAACAATATCAAAGGGTATGTTCATTCCCGGTAGAGGTGTAAGAATATCTGAAAATAAAATAACCTGTAAAGATGGTCAATAAGATTGCTAAGAAACAAAACCTGATTCCAATCAGGCTGTCTTATTACTCTTACCCCATCTGGCTGAAAGACTTTCCATGGCTGTAGAGAAATCTCCACAACAAGATCTACATTCTCTGATCTTTCACGAAACGAAGGATGCTTCTCACAAAGGGTTTGATAACTCTGTGCCATAAAGAAAACCAGAAAAAAAAGGATTATCATAAATAATTGGATCATTAGACATGGGTCAGGTTGTGGGAAAAACAACAAAAAAATGAAAAACTGAGGAACACCCTGGTAACCGTTTATCTGGACAGTATGCACATGTGCAGAGTGCAGACAAGTAATTTGTAAGCAAATTGTCCGGTATACACATGTGCGCACAAGTATTTCGTAACAGTATGCACATGTGCTTATAAGTAATTCTGTAAGCAATTCGTCCGGTATGCACTCAAGCATAAAAACAAAAAAAAAAACATCTTCAATTACTTGTATGCGCATGTATATACCGTCCAAATAAACAGTTACGAGGGTGTTCCTTTGTATTTCATCGTTTTTTGGGGGGATTAGATATAAATGGTATCGTTATAACAAGCAATGTGGTTGTGACCTGCCTTCATGTACCTCCCCGCTTGTCTCATAAGCCAAACCGGAGGTCTTTCTACATCTTCACCACGAACGGCATTAAGCAACAGCGGTTCAGTAGCATTGACAGCTTTTCGTTCCGCAACACTTGCTGAATATATCAAATTCAAAGCAAGTCACACATAATACCACACCTATACTTACAACATATGTATCTAAACATAAATTGCAGATCTATCATGGTGCTAGGACTCAAAAACAGTAATAACAGGCAAATTATAGAAACATAAATGTAAAAAGGAGTCATGATGCTTGAAAATTAGGTCCAAAATCAACTAAGTCAACCACTACTATCAATTACATATGAATTAGCAAAATTGATCATGAATTGGTTCATAATCAACACTGGTAAACCTAAATTGATGTCGCAAAACTGCGATTTGTAAAGAAATTGATCGAAACCTAATTACATGGATTCTAAATCGGAAGATAGATCGGAAAAAAGAAGGATTTACCTCCGGCGGAGCAGATGATTTGATTAGGGCGACGATGAGTGAGATTGGGAACCGAGATGGAGGAGAAAGATGGAATTGACATTAGTGACATGGTGTTGTGAAGCTTTTTTGTTGACAAATTCGTTGTTTCAGTTGTTGAATTGTTGGAATTTGGTTGGAAAAGAGGGAAGAAGAGGGGTTAAAAGGGGGTTTGGATAAAATAAAAGATAAGGAGAAAATCTACATCTCTATCGTCTTCTTTCTCTACGACAAGATCTCATAAAATTCATACATAGATGATTTACAGTAATTCGGATTTCAACCCTTTAAATTGTTCATCCTCCAATCAAATGCAACCACCAACATTCCATACATTGGTGTGGCGGATTGGTTATAGCTCGACGGTTTACAGCGTCGTAACCGAGTTCAAGTTTCCCGTACACATGCCTTGGGACATTTAAATGGGGCCATGTTTAGCTCCCAAAATTGTCGGGGATTAGTCGGGCTTTGACACGGACACCCTTAAAAAAAACATTCCATCCATTTTGCATTTATTTATTTAAAGCATCTCCAATAGCATCCCTATTTTAAAGAAAAATCACTTTTTGTTCTCTAAGATGCTTCAACAACATCCTTATTTCATTCTCTAAAATAGAGATTCAAGGGAAAAACTCCCAATATAAGAAATCTCTATATCTTGATTGAAAGAAGAGAGAAATCATTTTTTTATTCAATCCACCAATGAATATTGAGTTGATATTTTTTTTGCATAAAAAAATTAAAATATTTATTGGGATCATAAAACTAGTAAATATTTAAATAATATAATTGATATTGAAATCTTTAAAATAGAAAATCTGTTTCAGTTGAATATAATTTATTTTAGAGACTTTGACTTTTAATTCTCTATTTTAAAGAAGTTTTAGAAAATCTGTTGGAGATGCTCTTAGGCATGGTTCGCTAAAAATAAGCTGCTTATAAATCACATTTGAAAAGCCAAGAAGAGTGACATTTCACTACCTATGAGACTTCTTATTTTCTTTAACTCCAAATATATCATTGCTACTTTTTACACTACAAATTTTCAAACATGTCTGTTTTTTTTTTTTTTTTTTTGGACGGCAGTTAAACACACGCACACGCATCAAAGTTAAAGAGGTATCCAGGATCCATTCGGACACCCGACTAATCCTCTCGACCATGAAAACCGCATCTTTTTTATTTTATTTTATCATTTTACAGTTATAAACTACCTTATCAGCTAGTTTTTATCAACTGCATCTTATTCATCAACCATCTTATCAATCATCACTAATCTTATTAGTTTGTTTGGGAAACACAGCCTTTAGTTGATGATCGATGATATTATAGACCAAATTCTTTTAACATTTCGTTCTTTTTACCTTAACTTTTTCCTTTGGTACTTTAATTTCAATTCTCCTTTTAATTTTGTTGCCATGATCTTTTTTATATCCTTTTTGTTTTGTTTTACTGTTATCGTTTTCAATCTCTTTAATTTCAATTCTCCTTTTAATTTTATTGTCATGATGTTCCTTAGTCCTTACATAAAAACCTATGATTTTACGTGGTTGCGTTCCAAAGAAAAATGCTATATTTGATGAGAAGTATGAAAAATGATTATTGCCTTCGGATAATATCTGAACGCACAATAGATGCATCGAGATTATTGGATCAATTCTCTTTTAAAGCATAATTCATGGGAGGAGATAAAATTAAAGGTAATCAATGGATCATATCCACTCTCCTCATAATTATCACGTTAAACTCAACTTTTTACACGATAATTAAACTTCTCATTCTGACTGTACGTATCAATTTATCATAACGTTTTAAGTCATAATAAACAATACGGATAAAAACAATGAGCGTTGGACCCGTTTTCAACTAGCAGAATGACCAAAAAACCGGCTTTGACCGGATTTTCCTTTAACAATTTTCTGGTTGAAAAGTTAGAATCGAACACAATTTTGCCCATATACGAGCCCTTTTTAACCAAATGGATCTGTCCGTGGCTCTCACCAATCCAAAATCGATTAGTCTGTATTTTGTGTAGTAACGATTTTTCTCCTCGTTACAAACATTTCAAGTTTACTAATTTCATACTAAATTTACTTGATAGACATGGTTCTAGTTTACGTGTGATATCATATCAGTGACTATGATACGAAATTTTGTTCGTGTAACCGAGGATTATAATCTAACTTAATATCCACATTACAGAAACAATGGTGGGAACTCGACAAAATTTAAATTTGATCCTACATGGACAAATAGTTATGAAACGGTATCGTTAGACCAGGAGCTATACTTGCTGATCGGCTCCTCGAAACCGATCACCACCAAGCCGAGGTGGTGTTCCCGAACCTCGCCGAAGAACCCAAAGGCTTCTTCGGGCTACCCACAACTCATGGTCTTAGACCTATTTTTGCCTTCCATCTGTTTGATAAAATGCCTCAATAGACAGCCCCTGATTTCAGAATATGTACATCTGATTATGCCTTTTTAGTTATTTAAATCAGCTACATATATGAGTTGATAGATGAATAATTGTAACCATTGCTTAATGCTAAAAGTTAAGGACTCGATTTCTAGAAACCCTAACTTTCACAAATCGAAATCAGCCAATAACTCAACCATGCATCAAATAAAAGGAATGAACAACGATGAATCAAATTTATGAATAACAAAAAATCAAACATAGAGTTGAAAAATACTCGAATCGTCTACATATACGTATAAAACCATAAACAATAAACAAATTACAACTGAAATCGAAGACGAACCGATAATCTGAAACTAAAAGCCTATTCCATAATTTGAAGCCGAGATCAACCGTCTTATTTTCTACCTTAAGGCCCGTTAGGCCCAAACTATGTTAATAACCCCGTTTACCAAATGTTTATCGTGTAGAGATAAGAGATGGGAATTTTGGCCTAACTAGATCCGAGACCGATGGAGGCCCGAAATTGGGACCGGCAAAAGCCTGGACTAGTAAAGGACGGATTATGTGACCGTCGATTATAATTGTTTGGGGTTTTGGGATGTTTCGTCAGTTATAGGCCTGGTCCAGCTTAATTCGATTTTTTTTAAATCTAGCAATTTATCTAGTCGTTGTGGTCAATTTTATGGCCGTTTGTTTTATGGTTTTGGCCTCCAAACACTATATATGAGTCATATAGTGTATGGGGTAAAATTCCAACTTAAAAAAAAAAGCCTTCAGTGACTCGTATTGTTCTCGAAATTATAATATGCTTAACATGGCTACATATTTTAAAGTGTCTTATAACAATATTCAGGTATTGTTAAGAAAATCAAAATAGAATTAAAAAATAATTTTTTCTTAAACTAGGACCTGCCTTGGGATGGGTTTGGGACTGGGACCGGTTACAAAAACGCTAGACCAGGGCCTCCATTTTTCTCTGGAACTAGTTAGGTTAGGACAGGCCGACTCACTACTGTTTTGGCCCATGCCCGTTTTGGGGTCGTCCCGACCTAGGATCGAAATTTGGCCATCTCTAGTGTAGATAATTTATTGGGTCACTTACCTCATCGAGTATAGTTTACCATCCATAATTTTACTTGATAAGTGACCCTCCTCACTTGGTAAATGTTTACCGGATGATAAGTGGTTGTCATGGTTGGGAATATTATCCGACAAGATAAGTGAGAATGCTAACTTTTCCAGTAAACATTTGGTAAACGGTTCATTATTTATAGATTCTCAATTTCTTATATAACGTATTTCGATACGACTGTTTATTTAATTGAATAATTCCATCTAATAATCACTTTTAAAGGTTAATTATGTTTATAACATCTTTTATAGTGGGTATATGAATGAAAGTAGAAGGTAAGAAGTAGCATGGTATGCACGAAGGAATATGAATAGTAATCCTTTTATTTGCCGATTAAATCAATAAAACATAATGCACACCTTAAATACACATCTTATCACAACAAGTAGGCGATAAGAATTGTTTGCCAATGTGGGACTTATACCACATGCCCTCCCATACATACTTTGCTCGAATTCGTTAAAACGAACATGTACAAATTGCTAAAGCGTGGTCCTTTAAACAAGATGTGGTCCTTTAAGCTAGCTGAATTGCTAAAGCGTTTGGCTTTGTTTCACATATATCATATGTTCAAATCCCTTCAAGGCTATTAAAGGCTTTGTTTGATTGTTAATTCTAAAATCCTATCGTCACTATAAGTGCACAAAAACTAACCAAAACACCTAAATTATCAAAATCACGTTGTATGGGTGACTCGGTCTATCCTTTTCTTTCGATTCCATTACATCATGAGTGTCATACTTAATTGCTAAACTTATGGACCATCCAATAATTCATATATTAACTACCCTCTTATTTCATGTTATGTGGTAATGACATTAAATATGAAAGATATTTTTGTAAGCCTAAATTAATAATAACTACTAAAATCGTGTTTGGTGTACTCCCAAGTGCTTTTACATGATTGTACACCACTCGCAATCAAGTTATTTGTTTCTTGGCCCGAAATGATTTTAGAATATCTTAATAAGGCCATGACGACCTTATTAATGTCAAAGAAATCGATGATTCAACTTTATACAGAAGATTTATGATTGTTTTTCTCTTCTATTATTGCTTGTATATAAAATATTGTTTAATGTGGACAACTGCTAACCTGTCCCAACCATGGGCATCACGTCTATGCCAATAAGATGCATGCGTTGACTTACCTCCCCCATGATGCCCGTGGGACCGGTGCGGTGGGGGCACCTTAGAGGGTGGCGTCTACCTTTTTATTGCTACATCATGGCATATCTAATTCACTTATCTACAATCAGTGCATAAAAACATGTCCTTTAGTTATCTACAGTCGGTGTAGAAGCTTGGGCCAGCCACAGACATTGTTGGATGATTGAATCGAACAAAGTCATTAAGGTGTCATTTACTAAACACTTTTCTTGGTAAGCTCTTATCCGATAAGTGACAATAATGACTCTTATCTGGTAACTGTTTGCCAGGTAAACGTTTACCACCATTTCATTCTGATGGACGAAAACGTTACCCATAAGGTAAATGACAATTAGTGGCTACTCTGCTAAACGTTTTGTGAACGACTTAACTAAATCGGTTAAGCAAAAAACAAACATGTTTTTTAAACTTTAATCATTTAAGAATCATGCAATATTTTGTCCCTAAGTTTACGGGCTAGGGAAGGACAACCCACGATCAGTAAATTAAATAGCAATGAAAGTTCCATTTAAATTTGAGGAACATATGAAAAATTTATTGTTACATATGACGTACGATATGTTTCAATGTCACTTCATTTCAAAACAGTACATTTAATTAAACTTAATGGCAGCTGCCTATGTACTGCAAATAAAATCAGTATTGCAACATTAATTATCATACTTCCTATAGAGTCTCGTTACGACTCATTGAAATACATGTCGGTATTGACGTAGTCAAAGGAATTTTACCGATTTTCAGTTAACAAAGCTAACAATCAATTATTTGATCCGTTAACATATATATTTAAAATTCAATTTTTAATATATTTTGTTTTTAAGAACAATTATATAGATATTTGATTAAATATAAAATGAAATAATTGATACAAAGTACTGATCATTTGGACCATGTTGGTGTACATATCACCATTTATGATCGATCTCACTAAATGCATTTTCTCAACTATATTTATTATTATTATTATTATTATATAATTTTATATCATAAAATTCATTAAAATTCTCCAATGGTGCCACGCTAGGTAATGGACCCATGAACCATCTTCCACAAAAACCCATAACCGGGTTGGTTGTAATTTAATGTCAAACATAAAAAAAGATATAAACAATTTTTATTTATGTTAAATTCGACAATTTTAATAATATCTAAGGAAAATATTGATTACCCGTAATTTTGATCAGCTTCACGCAAACGTGTATCTTTATTCTTTGGGAAACACTTATGATATGATACTACAAAGTTAATATATATCAGTTAGTGCTAGCGAATAGGTTCATGCCTGTCTTCTCGTAGGATTCGAACTCGAACTTGTTATATATTTGATCAAAATCGTATTATCCTTTAACCAACTAAGCTACATGTCTAAAACCGTAAGTTTGATCATATATCTTTAATAAACATTGTATGATTTTTTATCTTTATTCAAGATGGGTATATCACATGTATAGATGGCTTAATTATCAAGTTAGGTCCCTATAATTTGAGATTTGTTACAAAAATAGAAAAGGATAAAAAATGAGAAAGATGAAATAGACGAAAATGCATCTCTTTTAACAGAAAAAACTAATAGAGTTAGCTATTAAAAACCACATTTAGAGCAAAAAATGAAAACCACAATAAAGTTTCTAAACTTATTAAAGTTTAGGTTCCATTTTCAAACTTTTCACTAAAATTTAAGGACCAAAATTAGAGAATATAATCACCTAACTTTGGAAATGGGCTAACTATACACATTTAAAAGAAAACAATTGAACGTTAAGAAGATTGGTAATCTACATCATTCTAACTCAAAAAAGTACTTGTTACTAGTTAAGATTTAAGAAGGTTTCAAGGTAAATATAAAATTTAAATAACTAAATAAGTGTCACTATTTCTTAATCTTACGATATTCATATCTGACGCACACAAGCCCATCACTCCCTCTTACCCCTTCATCGTCGTCCGCTTTCTTTCAGCACCCATCAACTGTCTTTGGCCCATGTAATCAATTTACAAAAAGAAAGAAACATATCAAAAAGAGGGTGATCGATGACAGATGCCAACACTTTGGATTTTATAGGGAGCAGTAAAACTGATTGTCTTCAATTTAGAATGTTCTTATCCGGTAATATATAGGTTTTTCTGGTTAAAAGAATATAGCATATGTGTAACCAATTTTTAAAATTTTGATAGTTTATTTATTGAATGAATTATTTTTTTATAATCCAAATCATTCATAACGAGAATGTTCAATGACTTTTTATTTTAGCATAATCACAGACTTAAATAAAGAAAATCCATTGGGTTTTCTATGTTTTCTCCATCAAAATCTTAATAGTATTCACCAAACTTTGCATTATATCAAAAATTTATTTTAAACAAGTAATCAAATTGAACTTTATCTGAAATACTTTAAACCGATTAAACTGTTGATGATCGGTCCATTTTATTTGGTTCGACCAAATGACACATCCGATCGTTAATCGATAGAAAACGGATAGTTGTTTCATTTGCCAGGATCAAATGATCTTTATAGTTTTCTTTTTTTGTAAGCATCGCTTGTTGTACATCATGCATTACTAAAAGTACCTTTGGGTAACCATAAGTTACTATGTTTATAATTTACTCAAGAAAACAATTAATGGTTGGTGGTGGGTTTTAAGCTTCTTGAAGCATAAATTCAGCCACTTGTCAAGCATTCTAAGGCTAGATGTCAACACATCATACCCTGATATTATTCATTTATTATAAAATAAATATTTTAGTAAACTACAATTTTGGTTCTCCAGTATCTTTAATTCAACCTTAAAAGCACAAAAATAACATTAAAAGAAAATGGAAGTCAAAAATTTCATTCAGAAGCTAATAGAATAGATCTTTATAAATATAAAAGAGATTCAAATAAAAAATGATAAAAAATATGTTAATATAATATTAAGGTTTTGTAATTATACTATGTATATATAAATATATTTTTGAACGAGGATTCATTAAAGAAGCTGAGACTAGCAAGACACTAGCCCGACAAAAGAAGGTCAGATCGACCTCGGGTTACAAGACCAGTCAATCCAATTCAAGTTATTCCCACCTTTACTTCTATTACGAAACCAAGAATAAACAAAAGATTGAATGTCGTTGGCCGCTCGCATAGAATTGAAAGGATGACCGTTAAATGTAGCGTCGTTTCTTGCTTCCAGATCACCCAAGCGTATGCTTGAACAATCGCATCTTTTACGACGTTGTTCTGGTTGTTCCTCTTCGTCACTGGGTCAGGACCTAAGGCCTCCGTTAGGCTGCTGCATGGGTCTGGAAAGGCACCGTACCACCACCTGTTAATTGCTCTCCTAACCTCCATTGTTTTCGGACAGGTTGCGAAGATATGATTTCCGTTTTCCGGCTGCGCCTTACACAACGCGCAAAGCGTAGATTCGATGACGATACCTCTCTTGGCCAGATTCTCTAGCGTGGGGATCCTATCTATACGAGCTCTCCAAAAATGTATCCTGACTTTCCGGGGAACCAAGTGGTTCCAACGCATAGGTATACTTCCTTTTCTAAGGCTTATTTCGTCGAAAGCTGATCGGATGGACGCAACAGAAAAGTTTATTACTATTACAATATTAAAGATTATTTAAGTGTTTTATTTGTAAAGTGTGGTTTAATAAAATTAAAAAAAAATCAATGGACCTATCATTTTTAGTTTTTTATGTTTAGAAGATGATCCAACTCTTATGAAAAATGTCTCTCAAACTTTGTTAAGTACAATAATCATCATCCATCACCCAACTTTATTAAGTACAATAACTATCATGGTGGTTAGCATTCTTACCTTGAAAATTGTTTATTTATTGAGAATAGTTCAGAAATACCAATGAATTGTCCAATATATAAGGCAATGAGTAGTGAGTAACACAATAAAATCAGGTTTCAACTCTTTACTGCTATATTAGCACCACATCAGCTTTTCATCATCACATCCTTAAACCATCATCAATCTTTCAAATCTTGTAACACAACCTTTCAACATTTCATACCATTTAACATTTTTATTAATTAAACATATATATATAGGGAAAGGTTCAAATGAGAATTGCTAAAAAAATGCGAAGTAGAGAAGTGATCTCGACCACTCATCCGGTCAATAAAGGCGTCTT
>LUCG01235117.1:0-11909 GCA_001633085.1 Carthamus tinctorius
TATATATAGGGTCAGGTTCAAATGTGAACCACTTTTTCATTGCGAACGTGAGGACAGCTGAGAACGTGCCATGTGGCATATGCAGTCTGAATAATCATGTATTATGCAGACTGCATAACATAGGACTCAGTATTTATGCAGTATTACGCAATGAAAATTCAGTTCGCAGCCGAGCTTTCGTCTATATATATATTATATTATATTATGTGTGTGTGGAGGTTCAAATGAGAACAACGCCTTTTTCGACAACAATTCTATCTCAAAAAGACACCTGTTCTCAAGGTGTGTATTCACAAACATTGCCCCGATCAATCACAATCAATTCCGGGATCCCAATTCCTTCCTTTATTGTCATCGGTATGTGCCCCTAGCGGATTTATATTGAATTAGCCCAGTGTTAAGCCTCTCCTTGAGCCAAAGTTTAACCTTCCATGTGTCCAAATAATGAACTCCATAATCTTGATGGGTTCTTGGCCATGAAATGTTTCAAAATCAAACCAATTGGGCTCATATATATGCCTAAAGTTTGTACTGTCATAATCATTAGCAAACTAGCCAAAAGCAGGGCCAATGCTTTCATTAAGCGTCGATTTGCTTTAGTTTGCGGTAAGCGCTACCTTCGTCTTCTTCCTCTTTCATCATGACTTTTTTCCATTTCTCCCTTTTACTGCTTCCCTTTCCAATCCACCACAACTTTAATTCGTAGGTTTTCTCTGAAGACGCTCAATTCAACATCATTATATATCATCAAATCAAGCATGATACCTGACTTCTCCTAATTCCTTATCTGTAAATTTAATTATGGAAATATTATTGATGCCCGTTTTAAATTAAGAAACTATCTTGTTGCTTGTAATTACCATGGAAATACTATGGTTGTCTATATTACTAAATATACCCTAGACATAAACCCTAAATGTTAAATTGGATGGATGCGCATGCATTGAACATTACCCCCCTTCTAAAAAGGTGCCTTGTCCTCGAGGTGAATATTTTGTTACGGTTGATAATAATCAATTTTTGGGATCTCAATTCCTTTTTGGGGTAGATCGGGTGTTTCGAAATTTTAGCTTCTTAAATGATGAAATGTGGAAAAATATGTTGAATCAAACAACAGACAACAACACATCGGCGTCCATGCGAACCAACGAATCCTTTTCTTCTTTAGGGTGTAAGAAAACTTGCATAAATATGCCCCTTGCACCCTTCATCCGACAATATTATCCTCATCTAAATTATAGTTAAACCCAATTAAATTAAATAAAATATACAGATAAGTAAACACTTCAATTAATTGGATAATAGTTAACAACTTCAATTAATTATATAGTCAACTTATTCAATTGCGTTCTTTGCAACACCGTTGGGACATTGCCATGTTGGTAAATAATATGTATACCCTATTTATAATTATAGACTAAGAGTGATATTTAGCAATACATCATCGCCGCCCAAATGACAATGATTGGTGACTCAACCGGCATCAATCTCATGACCATTATTGGTGTACCTTCTTTTGTCCATTTGTCTTTAATATCTAGATTGAACGGCGTGGATGTTCATCCCCGTCATGTCTAATATCTAATTTATTGATTCCCAAATATACCGACAACACAAATGTTAATATCCTATCTTGACTATTTGAGCATGCATGCGTTATCATTCTATCAACGGATCTAAAGACATTGCTTCTGCCTTCTGTCATACAAGAAGAACAAATCCTATCTCTAATCATGCAAGTCTAACCATATGGTATTGTCATACACCCAACGACTATTATGTCACTCAGTTATCGTGTGATTAGATTTGGTATCAAAATGTACGATTACAACGAGTACACTTCAAGATCATCAATTCAAAGGACACTATTGTAATGTGACATGAAAAACACGTATGACACCCATATAACATCCCATGTAAAACCACAAGGGTTGTGGCCAGTGGCGAATTTAGAACACAAAACCACATGGTTACCTAATTAAGTTTAGCCGGAAAAAATGAAAGTATATTTTTGTCGGGTCAGGTCATTAAAATTTGAAATAAACATTAAAGCCGTGGTTTTTTGTTTGGTGTGGCGTCTTCTGTTTGGTATTTGGGCCAGACTTAAAATTGTTGGGTCTTAAACAAAAAGATTTAAAAAACAATAATAACGTGCACAAGCAAAATCGAACTTGCGACCTCCTGTACACAACATGGGGCGTTTTCCAACACACCACCTGAGCCTTTGTTTCCCTTAAGCTGCGAAATAAACTTTTGAGATAGTTCCTTTAAACTTTTCAAGGTAGGTCCCAAAAAAATTTCTATACATCTTCTAATAGATATAAAAAAATTAGGTAGGTCCCCGGACCTACCTATACTAAGGGTAAATTCGCCCTTGGTTGTGGCGTAGTGGTTGTCTGGTTGAGGCTCAGGGGGATGTGGTGGAATATCTCATCCGCCTAGGATTCAATTCCAGGCGTCCACAACAATTGTGGCTGCTAAGTTTATTAGGGTTAATGTCACCCTTCCAAAAAGAAAAACACCCCATGTAGGTTTTTCATGGACGAGTTTGTCTAGTATACAAGTTACACCAATTTGTACCTATATGTGAACTCTATATCAACTATATTAGTTCCTACATGTGTTGGTCTCCAAATATAATACTTTAACCCAATTCTAAAGGTGTCATTCTACAACACGAAATATAGCAATGACATATAATAACTAGACGATGCAATTAACATAACTCGATTATTTCCAAATACAATCATCTGATGGTTGACTTTTGGGGATATCACTTGCCAAACATTTTCGGCTACATATTTATTTGGTTAATCCCATATATATGGTAAATAAATACTTTCTTAATTATTAAAGACCCATACATGAATCTAACAGGATTTACCTCTAAACCAAATAGTAGAGTGGCCAATTGATATTCTTTTTATGACATGGATTATTTTGTTCATGAAGATCATAATTCTGTTTTGCATGTTTCAGACTGGTTTGCTTCTGCTTGAGTCATTGTTGCTTCTCGGATACTTTGCCATGTTCCACCCTGAGAATCAAGCCGTTCTTCGTTGGGGGAAGAGCCCCACAATTCTTCACAAGGTCAAGAAACAATATCATTGGAAGCTTTGTTTTTCTTCTATTACTCCCTCCATCACAAAATAAATGTCCACATAAACTTACCAATTCTACCCTTAATTTTGAGAATGAGAAATTCATTACTCCCCCTATTATTAAGGGTAAAATTGTCATTTGTGCGCTTTATGTTGTGGACATTTATTTTGGGACGCCGAGAGGACTTCTCTTTTCTTCTGAATAGAGGGCCTGTTATTCTAATGCGTGGTTGGTTTCACAGGTATGCGATCTGCCATTCGTTTTCTTCAGTGACCCCGATTTAATGCCAGTTTTGGCCGGAACACTCGTAGCCGCCTGTTATGGGAGCGAGCAGAACAAAGGAGTGGTCCAGCAAGAACTTAGCATCGAGATGCTCCTTTCCTTGCTCAGATCCTGCAGAAGTGGGGCCCAGTCAGGTTTGACCCAAGTTAGTCCACCGATTGACGATCCCAGTGAGTCAACTCAGTCTGGTCCCGAGACAAGAAAACTTAATGGTGACACCTCTCAAAGATCAAATCGGAACATTTCAAGAAGCACGCGGGTTCAGTCAGGAAGAGGTGGTGCAGTCGGGAACAACAGCAGCAGCAGAAGTGTGAAGATTCGGAATCAGAAAGATAGTAGCAAATCAACAAGGGTTTGTGAAACGAGTTCGGAAAGCTGCTCCAATTTGATGCTGCATTCAAGATTTCCTGCAAGCTTTATTGACAGAGCGGAATCGTTCTTTTCAACAGAATCTCCAGTTTAAAGTGTAAATGAAACTTGTTGGTCGACGACAAGATAAAGTAGAACAACTTTTGAAACCTGCTTCCCAAATTGAATAAAAGATCCAACAAAAGCGAAAAGCAGGTTCCTTTCGATCTTTCTTGGTTGTAGTTTTCCGTTTAATGATAAAAAGCATGTTAAAAAAGTGTTCCTTTTTGGATATATACATATGAGAAGCAAATTAGTAAGAATCACAAGCAAACAAAGGATTCTTGATCCCAAGAAACTTTTATGGGCTTGTTTGGTTCATGGATTTTGAAGGAATTGGAATGGATAAATCCTTTGACCAAATTTCAAATCCTATGTTTGGTTCACATAATGAAATTGATGGAATCCATTGAATTCTACAATTTTTAAGGAATTCATCATTCCTTGGCTTAAGTGAAGGAATTGGATTCCTACCAACTAAACGCGTGGTCAAATACAATTCCAATTTCTTCAAAGGCTATGTTTGGCAAACTAGCCAATAAGCTAGCTGGTAGCTGATAAGCTAGTTGTTGATTGATAAGCTAGCTAGTAGCTAATAAGCTAGCTTATGAACAAATTATGTTTGGCAAAAACTAGCTTATGAGTATGAGTATGTAATGGACCAAAAAGGATATATTTGAATTTAAAAATTAATATTAATAAGGGTATTATTGGAGAAAGCTACAAAAAGCTCCCAAAACGCTACTCCAAGTAGCGTTTCAATAAGCTAGCTTATGGTACATGTTTGGATGGACTAGCTTATAAGCTATAGCTTATGGTTACCAGCTACCTTATTTTTGCCAAACACAGACAAAGTCAAATTCCTTTGGTGGATTCCAATTCCATCAAATTCGATTTTGTGTACCAAACTCCCCCTTTTTGTCGGCGTGGAAATCAAGAAAATGAAATCCCAGTGAAGATTATGTTTAGATATTAATATATAAACAACATTTAGCAACATAAGAATCTGGGATCTTCCCTAAAGTGCTACCATGACCGCACTGCAACTCACCAGACCTCCATTAATGAAAAGATAAAAGAGATCACATAATATTGCATTCAAGCAAGAAAGAAGCAAACCCCATAAGCTTAGAACTTAAGAAATATGAATCAGACTTTAGATTTAGGATCATTTGAAGAGATCATTTCAAAAGCACCAACCAGAGCCTTGACCTTGCTCTTCCTAGTTTGGATAAGCTTGCTAGCAGTCTCTTCGATAACGTTATTCAAACCCAAATGGATCTTGTTCGTTTCCGTTTCGCACGGTTTGAGAGCAACTGTAGGCGGCGAGTGACTATGAAAATTTTGTAACACGTTGTCGGAAGACAATCTCCTTAAACTCATCCTGCTAAAAGGACTGGTTTGGTTTTCGTCCGCCACTTTCCCCTGCTCAAACTTTTGTTTTTTTGGGCTGCCACACCCGAAATCTGAATCGAAGCTCCTTCGTTGGCGCGTTCGAGGCGAACACTTTCCGTTTTCGGCCGTTAATCTTTTGACCCGTGTTGGCTTTTCTGGTTTCTTGACGTCTAAAGATGTCATTCCGTTCTTTGGAGGCAAGGAGACTGCCGATCTATTTTGACAGGAAGCAGGAATTTGAGTTTTATTTTCCGTTTTCTTGACTACTAAAGATGTCGTTTCGTTCTTTTTACCGTCTCTTTGCAAAGTTTCGTGGATCTGAGATTCATCGTGACCGGAAGTAGGAATTTGGGTTTTATTTTCTGTTTTTACGACTTCTGAAGCTGCTATCCTGTTGTTTTGCTCATCTTTTTGCAGGGTTTTGTCTTTCTCTGAAGACGAGGAGATTCGAGCTCCATCTTGACCGTTTTCAGATAATCTTTCCTCATTCGTGGAAGAATCAGAACTCGGAATTTGAGTTTTGTTTTCCGTTTTTTTGAATTCTAAAGACGTTATACCGTTCTTTTGCTCCTCTCGTTGCAACGTTTCATCTTTCTTTAAAGATGAGTCAATCTGAGCTCCGTTCTGACCATTTCTCGAACCTTTTTTTTCGTTCCTGGACAAAACGGAAGTCTTGTCGGTTTTCTTTTCTTGAACTTCTCCGACGGGTTTGGACTTTCTTGAACCCTGATCAGCCGTTGAACCGACTTTGTCCTTCAAAGCTTGCACCTTTCTGGGAATCTTTCCGTTATTCTCAGGCGGTTTTGTTGCAGTCTTCACAGAACTCGGTGGTTTCGGATTCTTTTTTAGTTCCGTCTTGTTATGGATCGTTTTATTGGTTCGTGTCAAACCGCCCCCAACTGCATGTGAATTAAGAACATCTCCCAAACCAGTTGTGGGTATAATGACTTCACTGTATCTTCTATTGAGTCTTGTAGGTGGGAGGTAAAATGGGTCATCCATGTCGGGTTTTGACTTGATCTTTGACTTGAAATCTTGAGCTTTGCCTTCAATGGGTGCCGGTTTGATTTGGTGTTTGAGAAGTGAGGTATTGCTGATTTTAACATCTTTTGTTGCGGGCCTGGGAACGGGTGCGTATAGTTTGTTGGAAGTTGATGGAGTTTTAGGTGACGGTTTTTCTGGGGCGGGGGTTGCGGGTTTGGGTTCTAGTGGGAGGTCGAGAAGAAACGGTTTGTAGTTATCGTGGGTGGACGAGAATGGAGGTTGATGATATCGAGTTAGAACTTCTCTGTATCCTGTGGGGTCGAAGGCGATGTTTCCGGTTGAGTTTCTTCTCGAGTTCGTGTTTGGCACGATCCTTTCCATGCCAATGCGAAACAATGCCTACATAAAAAGACGTTTCAACTTGTAAAGAAAGCGTATTTTGACGTGAACTTCCTCGGTAGATCAAACCAAACCAAACAAACTGAATAAATCTGATATGATTGATAAGGTCTTAAAATAACATCTTAAAGTAAAAACTACTAAACTACCCTTATATCATCTTCACAGAAGTCATGAGTTCACATAAATACACATAAATTATGTATTAAGAAGTTAAAAGTTAATTCATATCATTTTAATTACTTTTATCAATTTAAACAGATAAAACACGAACTTTAAATCGTTTAGAACTATAAAAGTATCCACAAAAAATAATTACAATGAAATAATTTGAATTTTGACATTTTCAACAAAATAATTGGATAAATCTTCGTAGCTTTGAATTTAAACGTTAAATTTTAAGCTCTACAGAGAATATAATGTAACCATAAAACAAACGATTAGAACAAACAATCGTCGGTTCGTTAGCTTTAAATCGATCAGAACAATTCAACATCGTAAAACCGTGTAAGCCCTTGATCAATAAAAGCCTTCGCCCGCGATCCTTATTTTTTTTTTTTTAAATAAGGAAATTTTTGATTGAATTGTATAGGTTTTAAATAGAAACACCTAAAATACAAGAAAATCTTGAATTGGATTTAAAAATTAAGAAATTGAAAACTATTATTGAAATGAATACCTTTTGGAGGAATTGTATATAATCAATGCTTGATGAAGAACTAAACCCAGAAGCTTGAGAGGAAGGGTTCTCTTTTGGGGAAGATGATGGTGTTTCTGAAATCACCATTCTTGTTGTTCATATCACACCCACACAAACCCTAACACATATCTTGTCTTTCTATTTTTGGAAACCTCATGCATTTTGTTTATATTTAGAAACATTAATTCATCTTATAAATTCAAAATAATTAGTCCCATATTCAAACATAAAATAAAAATTATATGCTTGTTTTGATGCACAATCTATCCACTGTATCGATCATCTAATCATGTTTGGTAAAAACTAACTGATCAGTCGGATGACGATGTAAAATGACTTGAAACATGTTGGAATAATAATCGAACAGGATTTTAATTAAGCAACGATCTCCGTTACAAGCCAATCAAGACTCGGGTACGCGAAATACAGAACAAGAAACGACGGTACCGCAAACAGGATCGTGACGAGAATGTACACGGCCACAACGGCTATACTCGCCGGTATCGCATATACAACGATCAGAAGAAACAAGAACACCAACGGAAACTTAGCCGTCAAGTTCAAAAACAAGATTACCGACTTCCGGAGAGCCGACTGCAGCCTTTCCGCGTTAAGATCCCGACGGCCATGATCTGACTCGCCAACACTCGGGCCAGCCGAACCGCCACCTCGATTCCACGGCCACACACGTGGCGGCGGATGGTCCCCACAGGCGGCGGAGGAACACCGGGACTTGTTGACCCCATCGCCGTTCAAGCTCTCGACCATCCAAAGAAGAAAGTAGTTTTTGCGTGGAAACTTGAGATTTCCTTTATAAACGAGCCGAAACGTTAACAGGTTGCACCACGGGCAAGAAATGAGAAACGGGAGCTGAATGGGAAGAGTTGGGAGTTTGACGACGGCCCATTGTAGCCCGAGGACGCAGTTTTTACATAGCGTGTGGCCGCACCATAACACGTAGGGCACATTTTCTACGATATTGAAAGATTCGCAGCAAATTGGGCACTCCAAGCCTTCGTCTCGGCTGGCGTTCACGGAGACCTCATCGTCTGAGAACTCCGAAGAAGAGCCGTTGCTTGGTTCAGAAGCACCAGCAACGGCTTTTGAAGTAAAACCCCACATGTTGGACTCGGAATCCCTAACGAATCATGAGAAATGTAATAATATCTTGTGCTCCAAGTTGCCTGCAAAAATGTAAAAATCTTCAAGAAATGAATCACAATCGCTTCATAGGGTCTGCATACATCCTCCACTCCACCTCCTACTGGGCTTGTCATGTTCAAATGAAAACTCAAATCTAATTGCAAATCTGCAAACGTGAGAACAACCAAGAGCGTGACGAGCGTCCTATTCGGCTTCTATTCGGTCTGAACAATAAAGGATTATTCAGACCGAATACTATGCATTATCCACGGTGAATAATACAACATTCAGACCGAAATACTAGCATTATCCATGGTGAATGATACAACATTCAGACCGAATAATATAGCATTCGGTTTGAATGCTATATTATTCACCTTGAATAATGCATAATGTTCGGTCTAGATAACTATATTATTTAGACTCAATATGCACGTGGCGCGCTCTCGGCTGTCCTCACGTTCGCAACTAAATTTGAGTTTTCATTGGAACTTTCGTCTTAGGCGACTCTCATGAGACTAAAGGCACAAAAACACACCGAACCTTCATATCAAACTCCCAGATTCTGATGAAATTGGAATGTTGAATTCCATTCCCTCAAAGTCAAATTCCTTTTACGGATTTCATTTCATCCAAAAATATTCTACGAATCAATCGCCAACTCTAAGGTTTTTCTTTTGTAGCTTCTCATATTTCTCTAATTCTTGATATTTGCGAAAGAAGAAAGGTCCGAGTACATATTCTAGTTTCGGAAAGAATATACTGAGTTTGTTTGGTTCGATCCGATTTATGCTGAGAGTTTATGCCTCTAGTTAAACACTGATGAATGCTTCTAATAAATTGCACCATATTTGAAGGACTATGGAGTTGCTACCAAAATTTAAGAAGAAAAATTCCTTTTATGAACTCATCTTCCAATATACCCAATATAAAACGATAATAACAATGAATCTAAATCTCTGATTAAATAACAAAAATTGAAAACGATGAATAAAATCAAGATTTATTACCAGATGATTGTGTATATGGATATGAATCGACTGAAAAGAAGCAGAAGAGATCGGATTCAGGAGCTCAAAATCAAAATCTGTGTGATTTTTGTTTTATTTTAATCTTATTTTATTTCTAGAGAAAAGTTTGGAAGGAATAATGAATGAAAGCGATGTTTTTACCAATTTCCTATCCTACCCCCCAGGCCCAACTCCTCAGCCAATTTCTTTAACTTTTCAAATCAAACTATAAATATCTGTGTGGATTAATCTGTTTGTATTGAATGCGTCCTATTCGAAAGAGGGACATGTTCGGAATAAAACTTAGACGTTCTACATAAAACCCCCTCGTTGGAGCTTACTGAATTCTTAGTTTTTATATCTTTAAGTCGTTACTGAACAATCATATATAGCTGATCAGATACGTCCCGAGTCGGTTAAACCTATTACCAAGATACTAACAGACCAAATGATGGCCAACTACTTTTTCAAACTAGAGGTGTATCTATGCAAAACAGTGTTATTATTTTTTATTTTTATTTCGCCTTTTTTCTTATTTCATTTTATGGATTTGTGTGGTTTTAAGAAGGCAAGATAGATTTACGTCGGTTTATCGGTTTTACGTAGTATTTTGCTGTATTAGTATTTTGAAAACCGAGTTCAAAGATGAAAAAACGTATACATTAATACGAGTATCAAATTAAAGAGTATAAAGATCTTTTATAACCATAAATGGTAACTTCTTATTTGGTCATAAAACTCAAATCTTGATTTGCAACCTTAAATGGATATAAAAAGAATGCTCAACTATTCAACCCCAAAAGCTTTACTCAACATTTCTATTTCCACAAAGATATAAACATTTTCAGTTACTTTGTGTTTATATATATGTAATATGTATAGAACTATATATATATATATACTTTATATCTATATTTACCTCCATCTAGTCAATAATGCCCCTCTTTCAAAAGTAAAGGCAGGATCTTCAGCCGGAACCCGGTTGCTTCTTCGACCTTTCTCGATCCTTCCCCAGCTCGGTAAGCACGCTTTCGCTTTCTTACCCTTTTTCTTCTTTTCTGTCCGACGCTTGCCATGCTGACGTGGCGTCTGTTTCGGTGCAGACGCCACGTCAGCATTGCGGCGTCTGACAGAAGTGACCGTCTTGGCGAACCAAAGCAAACGGTCGTCCAACGACGAGGACATGTCAACCAGCGCCACCGCTGCTGACACGACTTCTTCTTCTTCTTCTTCTTCTCGACGAGCCACGATCGAGTTTACTGTTTCTGGGGTCGCGGGTGCGTTTATGTCTTTGCTGACGTGAACCTTAACCTCCACGAGCTCGCTAAAGTTCACCGTTTCGTTCTCGAGCTCCACCTTCAGCTTCTTGACCCTTTTTCTTATGGACTCTAGCTGTTGTTGCGATCGCCCGATTAGTGTTGCTTCGAGCGCTTCCATTTGTTCCACTTCTCTTTTGTACATCCGGTGTAGTTCTTCGAGCTAATCGATAAAAAGAAAAAAATGAATCATTTTTCGTCAAATGGGTTTCTCGTTTCTTTATATTTTTCGTCATAAAATGCATAAACTTACACGATGATACGCAATTTGCAACGATTGTACCTGATATCGGAACACAGATTCTTGGTCAGCCATGGTCAATCTTACGGTTTCCATCCAAGGCTTTGTGGACTGGTTCACGCCATACCGTCTAGCCGCTTCACGATGGTTCTGTGGACCGTTCATGTTTTCTGATAAAAACAACCTTCGGAATTAAGCTAAACATTTGTGATATTTCGGATGTTTTACCAAGTAAAGCACAAAATATAGAAATAAACACACTTCAAAAACAAATTAATAAGCTAAAGTTAACTACTTGTATCAAATAATCGTAAATCAAAAGAAACATAATCTAACGATGATCCGCTAGAGCCTAGATATCGGTATTTTTCTATGATCGTATGTTAAAACTTAGACGTAACGATATAGTTCCGAGTTTATTATTAGATTATGCAACACTATATTATCCTTTACTTTTTTGTAAATGCGGGTGTAGCCGGCTTGTACGCACCTCGACTAATCCCATGTTACCCTGGACATAACAGTTGGAAAAATCCCAAACGAACTGGGAATAAAGATACCGAGATCTAATGCTATGATATATATATACACACACATAGATGAAAGTTCGGCTGCAAACATCTTTCATTGCGAACGTGAGGACAGACGTGAGCATGCTACGTGGCATATTCAGTGTGAATTATCATTATTATCGGACCGAATAATACAACATTTAGTATTATTTAGACTGAATAATACTGAATGTTGTATTGTTGGTTCTTAATGATACATCATTATTCAGACTCAATATGTCTTGTGGCTTACTATCGGTTGTCCTCACATTCGCAATGAAAGATGAGTTTTCATTACCTGGCCACAAACACCCACACACACACACATACATATATATATATAGGGGTGGGTTCAAATGTGAACCACTTTTTGGTTGT
>LUCG01235131.1:0-10679 GCA_001633085.1 Carthamus tinctorius
TGCTGCTGCTGCTGCTGTTGTTGTTGTTGTTGCTGTTGCTGCTGATGTTGTTGTAGCTGGAGCTGTTGCTGCTGTAGCTGAGTGTAGACAGAATTCTGTTGTTGTTGTTGCAGTTGTTGAGGCTGCAGATGTGGTTGATCTTGTTGTTGTTGCTGTTGGTTGAAATTAGTAGCATGTAAGAGATGTTGTAGATGTTGCTGTTGCTGTGGGGTCCACTGAAGAGATGGTTGCTGTAGTTGACTCACAAGTTGGTTCGGTTGGTTAGCTTTGTTCAACTGGGAACTTGGGACAAAGATATTAGGGGATTGAAAGCTTAATAACTTGGATGGATCTTCGGTATTAGAAGAAACAATGGGAGGGAAGATTCCCGGAATGCCATGATTCTGCTGCATGCTCATCCACTGGACTAAACTCAAGCCCGGGAAGACTGAGCTCGAGCCATCCTTCCTAGCAAAATCATCAAGCCACGGAATGCCTCTTTTGTAAGCAATCTCTATATCTATCTCATCTTCTGCAACACCACAAAGAAAATAATATATATATATATATAGTACATGCAGCTCGTCTATTCATTATGGTTCAGTCAATAAACATCATGTTAATATATATATAGTGATTTTTTACCTGGTTGTCCAGGAAACTTTTGTCGGAAGAATGGAGGTGGACATATGTAGAACGGAGTCACGACAGGCTCAATTTCCCAGACTGAAACACGTCTTGGACGTTCACCAGCTGTTGATTCATCCCATCCAACCTGTCATTATACAAGCCTTAAGAGCTTCATTAAGGATATAAGAACTCTTCAAAGAAACAAAACTGTATATCCGTAGCCAACAAGTTTGCTTTCTTTTCTTTTTATTTATTCCAGGTGAGTGGCCGTACCTGAAGACTGCGCCATTGTGAATTCTTCCAACGGGCTGGGTCCAGATCACTGATACCAGTTACCGTTCCCATGTACCTGCGTACTCCTGACTCCTCGGTCTCAAACATCATTCTGAATCGCATTCCCAATGAAACTTGAGTATACATGGCTTTACTATACTTGGCTAGGGGAATCACAAACTCTGCAGGACTGGCCCTAGGATTGAAAAAGATGGTAAATGGCCTGTTATTTGCAGCAGCGTGAGCAGCAGCAGCAAGAATTCCAATGTGCATGCTGTCACTGGAGATAACTGATGATGAGAGAGCAGGCTGCTGTCTGTTAGCACGTCTAATTCCCAACAGAAGATGTGATTTCTCATCTCTACATTCAAACATACCACTTCCATGATGACACAAAGAATGAATACTGATAATATGTACGACTATTTTAATTCATTTGCTTCAAATACCGTATGAAAAGAACAGCATCTCCAGCAGAAAGTCTTTTGGAGCTAACAAATACACTCCAACCAGTGGTCAGCAGGTGCCTCTTTGGTTGTCCTGAAATTAAAGATAAGCAGCTTGACTAATTATAGTTTAATCATCGGAAGGAGAAAAGAGTAGTTCTTTTACAAACCTCGATAGATATGTCTGAATGTCCATGATTGGTCATGCAAATCTCTAGCTACAAGCTCCTGGGCTGGAGGTTGCATCGAGAAATCCTACAAAGCATCTTCCCAGTGAGCCATGGAATGGTAAGACACAATATCTTCATAACATGGAAGCAGAATTGATTTGAGGTTGTGTTTGACTGACGTACCAGAGGTGGAAAAATCTTCTCAGCCGCTCGACGTGGTACAGAGAATCCACCATGGGTGCTTGTGTCGCTAGCCGTAAGAGTTTTACAGAAGAACTCAGCAGGCTGCTTGTTTTGCTTCAGACCCATATCAGATATAAGTAATGCTTCCTGGTCATACTGCACAATTCATGTATACACTTTTAGATACCTTGTAAATTATCACATGCTAGACATAACTAGAAACAACCAGCGGACGTACTTTATTTACAGGTTGAAGGGTCATCTGTGCATAGACTTGATCAGTTTCAGCATCAGCCTAAACCAAAGTAACATATGTAGGAGATGAGCATCTATTTCGCATAGTGATGTCGAAAAGCAGGAGTATTTATTCATGAATACAAGGGAAGTATGTAGAAGCTAATACATGCAGAGCGACATTATGAAGCATGCAGATGAGCTTGGAAGGAAGATTAGGATAGCTAGGGACGTTTTCTGTATCCTTGTTCATGGATGCTGCAACCTTAAAATAGTTGTTAAAGGAACTTATATCAGAAAAACAGAATACCGATATTCTCATACATGTATCACCAAGGGAATCTTACTTGCTCGCTATGACCTTGTGGAAAGTAAACCACAAGACTTCCGATAGGAGGCAACGAGACTAAAGGACCAGCACAAGCATGCCATAACTCTGAATTCATTACCTTCATTGCACCTGCTATCATCCACACACAAAAACACATTACACTACATGAATTGCTGACAATATCGTCCCTTAACTTTAACAAATTAAAAAATTGTTTGTGATTTGTGCTACCAATTTTCTATTTGAAATGTTTGGGTTCATTGGAGAAAACAGGGTCTGTGTTTCAACTGTTTTTTCATAAATTAAAAAGAAAAAAAATGAGGTGGAAAAAATATGATGCCCTGAAGACAAGTCACAAATATAAAGATGCTTGAAGAAATACCAACCTTGAGTTGGCCTAAAGATAAAATCAACAAAAACTTGAAAGAAGCTTTGATATCCAATAAAGTGGACCATTTCTTCCAACCAGTTTCTATGAAACAAAGATTTATCTGTTGTTAAGCTTGAGGAATTTATGATTTTTTTTTTCCTACTATCTTTGAAAACAAATTACTAATTTTCCCTGTGAAACATAGCATACAAGACTCCTAAATGAGTATGAGAGTTATAAGCTAAAACAAGTGTGGCATCAATGAACATCTAAATAGAAAAGAGGGGTGATTGATAAAAGGATGTATTTTACAAGAGAATGAATGAATCATAAGGGAAGGCAATCAGCAGCAAAGATGATGATGATGATAAAAGTAGGGTTGATAAGCATTTGAGGGAGGTTTCATCTTGAAAATAAGGAATGCAATAAAGAATCATGAGTTGTTTGGTCCAACCAAACTTACATTCATTGCAAAAGCAACTTCCCTTAGTCTCAACATCAACTCTGCTAGCTAGTACCAAACCAAAAGCCTTCAACTTTCTGAATGGCTTCGCCGGAATCGTAATAGAAAAAAGGGAGGAGGAAGGACGGAATCGTAAAGTGGAGAAAGAATCTTGAGAGGGTAAGTAATTGCTTTATAACATCCATTTCTAAATTATTTTCATTCTTATAATTTATTAAACAAAATTGATTTTAGTAAGTAATTGCTCATCAATATTACAAACAAATTTATAGTCTATAATAATCTTTTTGATGTTTTGTAAAAAATAAGATTCAGATTTTGGTTATATAAATAGTTTCATCATTTGATTGATATAAATATTTTTATTAAATGATAAATTTAACATTAATACGTTCAGTGTTACATACATAATTATCTTGTTTTGAAACAAAGTGTGTATTCTTAAAGTTGTAATTCATTCTACTCTTTCAAGTTCCCTAAAACACATACAAAGTAACCAAAAATGTTTATTATTTAATTAAGCTATGAAAAAAAAAAGACTAATAAAGTATCCTACTAATTAGTAAATAGTGTTTTTATCAAACACCTAATTCTATAATTAATTATTGCCCAAGGACCACTTTTCTTCTTTGATGCATAATTTTCATTTAATGGTTTTGTTTCTTTCTTAAATATGTAAAATCTTTCTGGATTAACTAATATTACAAAATTGATAACACAAAAACCAATATTATCCATTATAGAAATTTATTCGAGATAAATATATATTGCAACCATTTTTTATAAATTCTTTAAACAAAAACTAAAACCATATTTCTATACGAAAAGTAGATATATAGTAAGAGTTCAAGGTATTAATTCACATACATATATTCTATTAGTAAATATGTATATAGGGTAAGATTCAAGAAAAAACTTTAAAAGAATAAAAAATTAAGAAATACCTTTATAGCCCTTTATAACGGATGATATGTAGAGGGTGTTTGGGATTGCTTTTCAAAAGTGTTTATTGATTTATTGGCTTCTCAAAAAGTCAATAAGTCAAAAATATTGTTTGGCAACATCAAAAACACTTTTGAGAAGTGCTTTGATACAACATGAAAAGGAGTTTTGGAAAAGCCAGGAAATTGTAGGCTTTTGATGAGATTTTGTCTTTTTGATACCAAAATGACATATATACCCTTGAAACCCACATCCTTCTATCTGCTTCATTTATACTTCAACCCCAACATATATACCCTCGATCATCCCCATCAACATATGCTCAGTGCCATCAACAGATGCTTCCAACAACCACCTGCTCCTCCGGCGACCGACAACCACCTACTCGCGACGACCACTCCCTGCCGCCGCTGACCTACTCCCTTCACCGTCACCGACCTGCTTCCTTCGCCGCCTGTGTTATCTCTCTGTGCATGTATTCTACTCCGGCGTCGATCTGCTCCGGCGAGCTGCTCCGACGTCGTCGACATGCTATGTTATCTTCTTCCCCCGATCCTCCAACGCTGTAAACCTGCTCCTTCAGCGAGGTGTGGGGAAGAGACGAGGAAGAGAATACGAGACAGAGGAGGGTAGGGTCGTAAAGGATGGAGGAGATGGCGGCGGAGGAGGGTGGCGGCGAAGGGCGGAGGAGGAGGGCAGAGCGACCTTATGGTTGCTGCTGTGGTTGCTTGTTTGAAAGAAAACCCTAATTTATTTAATGAAAGAGATGAAACATCCTAAAGGCTTTTTGGTCATTTTACCTATACAAGCTAATCCAAACACTTTTTAAAATACAACTTATTAACTTATTGACTTTTACCACCACAAAAGCTAATCCAAACACATTTTTAAAAACTGCGTTTCCTACCACAATAAGTCAATAAACACTTTTGACCAAAAACACTTTTGGAACTCAAAAAGCAATCCCAAACGCCCCCGTAGTTTTACATATAAATAATTTGTACCTCTATACTTGTGCATATGCAAAATATTTCTCATTTTTTTGAGGTTTTTTCTCGCATATCTCCCTCATTTTCTCTCTCTCTCTCTCTCTCTNGTAAATCAATGAAAAATCTTTTGTGGAGTTATTTAATATGATGAAAATATTTCATATATTAAATTTTTTGAAGAAATTGTTTATATGAAGGTGTTTTTTACGTAGAAATGAAAAAATTTCACAGGAATAAGAAAAAAGTTTCATATGAATAAAAAACACCGAAATATGAAACAATTTCATCAAAAATTGAAGTTTATGAAACATTTTCATCATATTAAACAACTCCATGAACCAACTTCATTGATTTACGAGAACACTAACTATTTACGAGAACGCAAGGAGTTTTGTCCATGTACGAAAACACATGTGATTTTACACTAACCGAACAAATGGGACTCAGACGACTTTGGACGTAACTTAAAGTCACGGGCAAAGTTGCATGAATCATATGTGACTTTGTACGTTAATTATATGTGACTTTGTATATCGAAAAAGCTTATCGCGTTCTCATAAATAATTAACATTAATTCTTGTATGAAAGTGTATATATATATGTATACATATTATGATGGAACGATTACAATTAGTTTATGCAACCAAACAAATTTAAAAAAGAAAAAGAAAAGGACAACCCTTTATACATTCTTTAAACAACACCATTAATTGGACGTACGTATCCCTCTCGTTCCATTCAATTCCTTGTAAATGATAGCATTCCCTACTACATTATTACAACTTTAAGATAATATTTAGAAAAAAGTATTAACATTATTTCTCTCATATATATATATAAATATAATTGCTAAAAATGACTATTATTAACTTTTATATGCAAATAATGTATGATATTTGTCATATTTCACACACAATACGCAGACACACATGAAACGTTTATGAGATTACATTTATTATGCATTAATTATTTCCTCTTGATTTCTAAAAAATACGAAAACCAATATATCAAAATGGTTAATTTGTGGTTGCAATTACACATGTTTATAAAATTTTGATGGCCAAACTAGTTTTATTCTTAATTATTAAGACTAAATACATGAAAAGCACGTATTTATAACATAACTAGCCGTGTACCCGCGCAATGCAGCGGGAGCAGGATTCAAAGATTCAATCAAGATACCTTCACTTTTTAGATGTCAAACTTTTACAAGATAAAATTTTAGAAATACTTGGGGTACTTTGGTTGAAAATGAAATTTTGGATGTTTCTATGGCCATTCAAAACATCAAATAGTTTCACTTCATAAAAAATATAAAGCATGGATCCGATACTTGTCACGAGAAGAATTGAGACGAGGCTTCCTTGTGTTATTCTAAATCTATGATCAAGGGAGAGTTTGTGAATAACCTTAGGGACGTTCGGTTCACAAACAAAATGTCTTTTTGAAGAAATAATATATCTCAAAAAAAAAAAACTTAGGAGAGCTGTTTACTAAAACTTACCTTGGCAAGTGCTTACCATTTCAATTATATTACCAAACGTATATAAACATGATTGGAAGTTTTACCCGTTAAGAGGAAGACAAGGTTTAAGAGTCTTATTCAGTAAGTGATGGGGACGACTCTTACCTGGTAAGTATCGGGTAAATTGTTGCATACGACAATATTTTGATAGACTAATTTACTCGATAAAGTATGTTATAGTATCGAATCTTACCGGTAAGAGCTTTTTTTTTAGATAAGGTTCATCTAGGCTTCGCCTAGACTACATCCTTGGCAATTTAGAACTGAAAGAAAATTCGGCCGTCTGAGACTAAGTCTGGCCACAAGATGCGCACGAAGGGATTCGAACCTGGGGTGAATAGGATACCATCCACATCCCCCACATGCCTTATCGCTACGCCACAAGCCTTGTGGTTTACCAGTAAGAGCTTAACGGGTAAGCATTTGGATAAACGGTTCCTTATACATCGTTGTATTACTTAATCTAGCCAAATGAATATCACCTAGTTCTATATCATGTTGAAGTTGCCTATTTATCAATGAAAATCATTAAAACACTATAAATCCTATGAACACTGCGCTTGGTTGGGGGTATTGCAGGGTAAGGAATGAGAATGATAATGAAACCTGTTGCTTGGTCTGATATTATATAATGGCATCATTCCTGCAGATCCATTAATTTCCATTCCTGGCCAAATTGAAGGGAATGGAAATTTTATTTCTATTTGGTTCTTTTTTTCATATGTCGTTCCATCTTTTGATGTTAAGAGGAACATCTTCTGTTTTTTCATAGTGGAGGAAAATATTTTTTAATATAAAACAATTTTTCATTGATTATAGTAGGTTAACCAAGGAGTATCAATACAATGCTCATTTTCATTCTCTTTCTCCTGCATTCCCATTCTCATTCCCATTTTCATTTTCATTTTCATTCCCTAAAATGAACCAAGTACACTCTAAATAAAAAAAAAATACAAATTTAACACACAAAAAAAGCAAATTTACATTTTTATGCATCACACATCACGTATAAAGAATTGTGGTTAAGAGATTTTCAAAGTTTATACATAAAAAATCATACTATGTACAACAACTCTAATGTTTAAGGAATCCAAATACATAGAAAGGGATGCATAAATCTTTAAAATGATCGGTGCAATCCCATACAAGAATGAGATAGTAATCATGAAAATATTACCCAGTTTGTTTTATTTTTGTGACAAAAGCATACCAAATATAGTGTGTTATTCAAAAGAGTATGATTCCAAGTTACATGAAGAAAAGCTTTGCAATTACAAACCAATAAGCAGAGTTCTTTAGATGAAAGGACATACACCAATTACAAACCAAAAAGTCCTCAATCTTCATACCGAATCCTCCAATTTTTGCTTCGACGATTTCAAGAAGTTGCAAATTTGAAATGTATTCCACCCTGCATCCATTCTGTATCCTATTCAAGTTTATACATATTCTGATAGATAAAATAAAAGATTACCCACTGAGAGCTCAAGATGTTTCGTGATATAGATTTTGACGTTTATTCAGTAAGGCAATGTGACCTGAAAAGCGCTTACGGGTAAGACTCTCGAATTTTGTCATTGCTCTTCTAAGATAAGTTTGTTAAACGTTTTCACATTTATCCGGTAAGATAAACTGACACAAAAAACATGTATTGGGTAAACATTTAGTTAACAACCAATTAAAAACATCCGATTGAATCTTTAACAAACCAAGGATATCAAACATCTAAAATAAAGCTTCAGACCAAACAAATTAACATTGAACCTACTAACAAAACAATAGATCTGAATGGATCTAACTTAATTCTTATGTTTATTAATTCTAAAATTACACCTTGTAAAGGATCCATATTTGAATCTCCAAATTTATTAGACTGGCTATGCAGATTAAACCAAATCAAATCTCTAACATGCTCCACCAATAAACAACTCTAATCAAAATCATACAGAAACTCATTTTACAGCAGATCAGCATGCAAGGAGCAATGATAATTACCCAATACTTCCCAAGAAGAAATCCAATTCAAAGCACAACTTCTACTGATCAACAACCTAAACCATCATCATCTTCGGATCAGCAACCCAAAGTCCCAAACTATTGCCTTCAAACAGGCAACGACCCTAACCAAAACCTGCAAGCAACTGATACAAGTACCCATTAACCAACCAAATTAAACCAATAAGCAACCAAATTAAAACCAGTAAGTGCTTCCTAAAATGGCCGCATAGCCTTCCACATATTTGTTCTGCAAAATTCTGAAAAACAGACTATGGTATAATCCATCATGAATAACAAAGTTAGTGTGTCAAGAAGATAAACTATTGGAGAGAGTTTGTTTTATCAGATATTTTTAAGAGGGAGTTGGAAGACAATGAACAAAAATGGTTTTAAGTGTAAGTTCATAATATAGTAGATAATAAAAAATTGTGTCATCCATTGTTATCTCCGAGAGAGTAAAGGAAATACTTGAGGTTCTAGAGGATGACTCTTGGTATCTTTAACCATAAACATTGTAATATACATGTGTCAAACAAGAACATCATGCGAACTTTTGCACAAATTGCACCGTAAAGGAGTTTCTACCTTGTATAGAAAGTTGCCAAGCTCAAGAAAAGCTAAAGAGCAAAAATAAAACAAACAACTCGATTACTACAAATTAAATTGAATTATAACCTAAATAAGCCTAAAATTTACCTGAGGCGCACCTCTGTCTGGACTCCAAAAGTCCAAACCTTTTTTGGATAAGTCGATTTCTATTTTCCCAACTACATAGCAAACCAATCTTCAATATAAAATCAAAATATTAAATTGAAGAAGACGTGAGAAATCGAGAACTCAACAACTCGATAAGTATGTAAAACTGGAACTTATTGGAAGCCAAAATCTTACCCTCAACGATGAAACCCAAGATATGAGATTGTGCAGACATCAATGCCCTGCTTGAAGAAGATTTGCCAGCATCTGTAACAACAATAAAATAAAACATAAAAAGATTTTAAGCAAATTTTCTCAAAACATGCTCCAAAAATCTGAATAAATCACATATATACCATCCATTTCTTGAAGAAAAAATCAAATAAAGATTCAAAACCAGGCATATATAAAACTACCACAAAGAGAACCTTACAACTATTACTATTACATATATAAAACTACATCGGCAGAGAAATCAATACATAGAAATAAATCAACACACATAAATTGAAAACAAAATGAGAACATCTCGATTGGAATCGATATAGAGGAGCGAGAGTAAGATATAGAGTAACCCGAGAATCAATTTTCCGAAATCATGTGAAACTTTTTGATGCGATGCGGCCTTGATGATGTATAAGGAGAATGGAGCAATTGAGGATGAAGGTGGAGAATGAAAACCCTATAAAAGGAGACTGAATCGTCACCTGGGGCGATGCTACACGAAGCGTCTTTGAGGATACCTAACTGATGTGTGTGTGAAATAATGAATCTGTCACCTGGGGAAAGCAAATGGTTAGTCTTGGAAGCGGAATCAAGTATAGCATTGATGGAGTTGTATAGTTGAAATTTAAGAGATTTTAAGAAAATGTGCTTGAGAAGGCAGTACCATGTGTTGTAACAGTTGTATTTAAGAGTTAGGTGGTTAAATGCTTTATAAAATAGTATAGATTACTTGTAAAAGAAAGTGGTTGAAAGGAAGGTCACTATCAAAAATTTGGACCGTAAGTGCTATCTCATGATTGCTATTCCACTATATTATATTATTATCATCTTTACTTTCTTTCTTTCAAAAGCACCTCAAATGTTATATCATCTCAAGATTCATTCACCATCCAATTGAAACAAAAAATTTATATTGAAACTAAAAATGTGTAATGAAAAATTGATTTAAAGATGGTGACCTTCACATAATATATACTCGTATTTACATTATGAAAAATTGATTTAAAGATGGTGACCTTCACATTAAAGATGTGAAGGTTTATATATCTCACACTTGTCATGGAAATGAGTATGATCCATATATGGCTGGCAGGCGAGTCAATTTGCGAGAATTGCAAAATGTCCGTATCACATGTGCAGGCAACTTGGTCAATCCGACCAATTGTTGAAATTAATGATATAATCAGATTATATTTGTAATTATTACTTAGATTAGGTTTATTGT